>PVLA01007353.1:0-106771 GCA_004027455.1 Hydrochoerus hydrochaeris | reverse complement strand
GTTTTAACTTTTTTTTTTTTTTTTAATTTTGAGACAGTGTTTCATTAAAGCCAGGCTCGACTTTAAGATCCTCCTTCCTCAGCCTCTTAGAATGCTGCGATTATGAGCGTCTACCACTGTCCCCAGCCTTCCAGAGCATTTGACTGTGTGTTTACCTAGCCACAACACGTCCGCTTCACCCAACACAGCTATTTGGAAGACACACATGCATGCAACTGCTCCCTCCAAAACCCTAAAACAAAAAAACAAAAAAAAACCCTAAACCGAGAAAAAACATTCTTAGTAAAAAAAAAAAAAAAAGCAGAAGTGTTATTTTTAATTTTAAAAACACCCTGAGATTTTTGGAAAGGCTCACTTCTTGTTACCACTTCAGTGGAAGTGCTGAAAACGATGTGCTGGGGTGAACACCGGCAGGTGATTGTGTGACTCAAGGGTAGAAGTGGTCAGAAACCCCAACATTAAAAAACCCAGAAGAACATCCGGCAGGCCCCCTACCGCTCCCCCAGGGCGCATCCGTGAGAACCACCCCAGATGTCCAGCCCGGGCTGCGACCGGGGCTCACGGAGGTTCTGTTTGGACACAGGTGTCTGTTTGCCTCCTTCCTGACCATCGCCCTGCAGACCAAGCTGGTCTACCTGACCAGCATCCTGGAGGTGCTGACCAGGGACCTGATGGAGCAGTCCAGCAACATGCAGCCCAAACTCATGCTGCGGCGCACCGAGTCGGTGGTGGAGAAGCTGCTCACCAACTGGATGTCCGTCTGCCTTTCCGGTTTCCTTCGGGTGAGTGTCCAAGCCCTGGGCAGTGTCCGAGGTAAGACCGTAGCGCTTATTTCTAACAGATGCTGATGTCTCTGCCAGGCCGAGTCCTGAACATTCTATGGCGTCGGCACCAAATCACATTTAATCCTGGCCCTTACTGGGAACAGACAGCGAATATAAAAAATAAAAACTACTTTTGCCATAATTGGCCTATTCGAGTGTCATTAATTTATGGTTTCCCATGATAGGACGTTGCCAGTGGACCCACCTCCTCATCCTTTTTTTTTTTTTTTTTTTGGTACTGGGAATCAAACTCAGGACCTCGTGCTTGTCAGGCAGGTGCTTATGCCAGTGAGCTATATCCCCAGCCCCCTCCCTCCTTATCCTTCACAGTAATTCGCACCCAGACCCCTGTTGGCCCATTGAAGAAAATGTCCTGAGACAAGGGAATACTTCAAAAACTGATGAGAACAAATCGTGTTCCGATCTCCAGAAACATTCAGAAATGCCCATTTCCTACTGATAGGCTGTCAGCTAATGACAGTCACCTCTTGCCAGCCATTCTACACCAAAACAAGTCCCCAGAGCACTTTCTGCCCCCAGAGTTGACTTTCTTGGAGTGACTATGTGAACTGATGGTAATGAATTGGATTTTAAAGCCTTTCTGAAGGGAAGCATTACAGATGCCAAGCCAGTGGGCTTTGGAGCCCTCTGCCTGGCCCAAATCTAGACCTCCCAATTTCCTTGGTTGTATAACCCATAGAATGAAAAAAAGAACATTTTAAGACTATTTTGAAGGCCAGATGAGAAGATGCAATTGCTTAGCTTTGAGTAAGCATGCCATAAATGTTGGCTATTATGGTTATAAAATATTAATATAAAACCAGGGTGTTATCTTGGACTCAATCTTTGCTGGGCTCTCAAAGGCCCCCAGTACAGAAGGTTCTTATCCTTCTTTAATTTCACAAGGCATCCAGATCCCGGCAAAACTGCATAATTGTGTATTTGCAGCTAGTTTCAAAATCTAATTAAAATCTGAATAAGATACACTGCTATGCCACAGGTTTTAACAGTGCTACTTAAGTTGAGATCCAAAAGCAGCACTTTAAATAGACTGTGCTTGGTTTAATGTTTAATGCAATCCTACAAGTAGATGCACAACAATTTTTTAGAAATTTTTTTTACTGACTCCTTCCTCTCCCAAGGCAATGCCCGCTTATTAAGATTAATGAAATCTGCCTCCTTTCCTGTTTACTTGGTATAAATCATCATGTGCCTGGGGAGGTGTCGAGTGGATAATTCTGGGGTGAATGTATTGTGCTTTCTACTGAGGTCATTTCAGCCCCAACTACTTCTGAACCAGGGTAGTGGGACTCTCACCCTTATCCTGGTCTTGGTCTTCAATGGCCAGTGGCTCCCTCCAAAGCTCTGCTGAATTAGAAACTCCAGTGAACTCTGCATTTCTTTCCACACGCCCCTATAAAGACTTGTGTGTGACCAGTGTTTGAGAACCCCTGAGGTAGCAGAAAGAGCACTGGACTAGGAGTTTTGTTGGAAGTAGCAAGTGTGGGCTCTGAGATCTTCCCTGCCCAGCTGTGTGTGTGTCTGGGCAAGGCTTTTTCCCATCTGGACACTGGTCTTCTGTCCACTACGTGAAGGGTCTGGTTATAGGTTTGAGGTTCCCGTCCAGCTCTTTCTCCTGGGATCTTCTGATTGTCACTCTGAGCTTTCAAGAGCGGCTCTCAGGCATGAAAAGGGTGAGGTATTGAGAAGATCTGGGCACCAAGCCCAGCAGTCCCCTTGAGCAAAGGATTCTGGGTCAAGATTTCTCAGTGCTGATTCAAGAGCATGTGGAGCACTCCGGTGGTGAGGCGTGGAGCGGCGCCCAGGAGGAAGTGGCACCTAGCCAGTCAGTGATACTTTCACTTTCAGTGGAATAATTGTCACTGGTGCAGAGGCCCAGAGGCTTCTAATCAGGTGTCCCTAGGGAGTACGGGACACTGACTATCCCAGTCCTCCTGCCTTGTCCTGCTGACCCTTAGTGGGCAGCGCTTACATCTGGGTAACCTTGTCTTCTAAGGTTCCCAGGCTGGCTGGGGAAGAATACTTAGTAATTGCCACCCATTGAGGCCTGCCATTTATTGGGTGTGGCAGACATTTTGTTAAGAGCTGTGTTCAGTTTTCCTCTTTCAACCCTTTCTGATCACTGTGCATCTGGGGAAGGTGAGGTACACAAAAGGAGAGGACTCTGCCCCAGTGCCATGGCCCATATGGACAGTGCCCAGCCATGGGAGCCCTTACCACCCCCCTGCATGCTCAGAAGATAGCATCAGTTCTGGTCTGTTGAACACCTAGGCTCAGCAGTCCCCTTGAGCAAAGGACTGGGGGACAATGTCGTGTTCCCTGTATCTGTGACTCAGCTAAACCTTGTGCACAGCGGTCACAAAGAAATCTCATAGTTCTGGGGCTGCCTAAGTTGGTCAATGAGAATCCCCCTGGAAGGCTTTAAAGGTATGGGTATCCAGACCTCCTCCCCAGGATCCCACATGGGTAGGTCAATGGTAGGGCCCAATGGGACCCAAGGACCTGAATTCCTGAGAAGCAACCAAGGGTTTCTGATGATGATTAGCCAGAGTTAGAACCAGGAGTGTGGACAACAGTGTAAGACCGGGCATCACCATCTCAGTCTAGCTGTGCTCTGGAGAATTCCTGGATAGTGGCCCCTTGAATCAGGAGCTGCTCCCCACGTGGCCCAGGAAAGCCCCTCTGGCCCCCAATCCTACCTCTGTGACCCATGCACTAGGGAGTTCAGCCATGTCTCTGATCTGTGCTGGAGGAAGAGAAAAGTAGGGCCACAGGTTTGTGGTCAGGACTTTACTGAAGCAGGTCGGGGAAAGAGCAGAGCGTGGACGGTATGTAAACAAGTACCAAAAGTTTCCAATGAGAATCAAATGTCACTGGTTCTACCAGCTTCCCTTTCTGGGAAAATTCTGAACATCCCCTTCAGTCCTGAGTCAAAAGGAGACAGAGGGATATTCCTCATGAACTGGGAGATGAAGGGAGCCCAGGGGCAGGGGACAGGGCAAGAGGGAGGGGTCACAAAGGGCAAGAGGGATCCTGGGGACCAAGAGGACAAATGTGCTTTCAAGGAAGTGCAAAGGTAGGGCCAGGTCAGGGGTGGATTCCAGGAAACTAAAAAGAGTTCCGGGTAAATTTGCCTGATCAAGGGAAAGCAGGTGAGAGAGGCAATAGACCTCTCCTTTGAAAGCTGGGCGCGCTGGCAGTAAGCTTGACTTTGTCAAGCGAGCTTCAAGCCCAAGCCACGCGGCTGCCTTTCATCCTCACTAAGGCACTGTGACTTCCTGGCCCCAGCCCCCATGTATTAGCCTAATGTCCTGGATCACAGAAGGCTGGCGATGTCGCACATTCTGTGGAGTTGACCCGGGCCACGTGCCTGGGAGGAAGCAGAATGCACACCCTCCCGCTGGAGCTGCTTGGAGTCCTTTGCACTAGGTAGTGGCTGCAGATTTGAGGCAGCCTGTAACAGCAGAGGAGATGGTCCCTGCCCAGGAAAAGTGCCCACGGCAGAGATGTGGAATCGAAGCCATCAGGATGGGCCTGATGCCCAGCAGAGCCTCCGAGGGTATGGAACGGTCTGCAGTGCCCCAGACTAGGTGC
This sequence comes from Hydrochoerus hydrochaeris, assembly GCA_004027455.1. NCBI lineage: Eukaryota > Metazoa > Chordata > Mammalia > Rodentia > Hydrochaeridae > Hydrochoerus > Hydrochoerus hydrochaeris. The sequence continues at coordinate 102,332 of PVLA01007353.1, read as the reverse complement.
ATCTGGGCAGGAGATGTGTGCGTAAGATGAAGGACAGACCTGGCCTACTCTGAGGTCGATTCTCTTAGGAAAATCTGTTGACACCAAAAAACATCTTCTTTAGCAAATGGATAAAATGTTCTTCCATTCATCCTTGTTGCCAAGGCTGATGTGCATTTTTTAAAATGCCACTTATTTGGGGTTTTTAAGTGACTAAACACTTAAACAAAGGTTAACTCTCCACATACACTCACTGGTCCTTGGGGTACCAGCTCACACCGGGAGCCTTAGTCCGTCGCACAGCAGCGGGAGCGTCAAATAGCGCACGGGGCGGGGCGCTGTGGATGTGTGTGCGCATGCGCGGCCGTCCCAGAGGCGGCTGCCCTGTTGGGTCTTGCGCCCAATCCCTAGTGGAACGGTAACTGCAGTCTTTTCTTGGGAATTTCATGCTGACTGTTAGAAAACACTGCCTCCTGTCTCCTGTCATGCTGCCATAAATGGAAACTTAATTCTTTGGAAAGTACAGTGGGTTCTGGGGAAAGCTGACTCTCTCTTTGGTCTCTGTTCCAAGGAGACTGTCGGAGAGCCCTTCTACTTGCTGGTGACGACTCTGAACCAGAAAATCAACAAGGGGCCTGTGGACGTGATCTCCTGCAAAGCGCTGTACACCCTGAACGAGGACTGGCTGCTGTGGCAGGTTCCCGAATTCAACACTGTGGTACGTGCGCCGTAAAGCGCCCCACCCAGACTCCCCCCCAAAATATGGTCTGAAGTAGAAGCTGGGTGGGGTTGAGCGAGGGGGGGTCACTTCAGATGAAGCCATGTCCCCCCTGCTTCGGTTCCACTGGCCACCTCGGAGGCCTCCTACATTTAGTTAATTAAAAGCAATAGTTGATAAAATATTAACACGTGCTCACATAATAGGTTTTAATTACTTGGATTGGGGGAGAAAGCATTGTAATGATGCCTGAGGTACTCATCAATTTCCAAAGATTTTAATATCAGGATTGCTTATAGCTTTCAGCATCGTCAAAGGAAATGCAAAGTACTCCCTATTCAGCACTTATAATTGCAATCAGAGTTTCTCAAATGGCTCTGCTCTGGGAAGACAATGTGTGAAGATATATTTCAACCAAATTGAGGCCGTCTTATTTTAGAACGATAACACAAGACAAATTCCACTGCGTTCCCCATGCAACAAGACACCCTTACTTTATTTTCATGGATTAGTTACAAATGTTTAGTGTCATGCACTTAATGTACTGTGATCTCATAGATATTTTTAGAGGAACGCTGTAAATCACTACAGGAAGATGACTGCCTGGCTTCTGGAGGGTTTCACAATTGGAGAACTTCCTTTTAACCCATTCCCACTTCACCCACCTGCTACCTTCCCTGAATAAAGAAACACCAATTTAGGGCATAGTCAGGAATTTCAGAGGAAGCCCTGTATGGAGAGTACTGTATCTCCAGAATTACTTAGTAGTTTTCTAAGCTTTTCTGTTAATATAGACTTTGGCAGGAGGTGGCTGTGTTTTGATTTGATCTTTAGCTTTATGGAGACTCTGAGCTTCTTTACCATCTCATTAGTAGAAAGTGGGGAGAAAATTATCATGGGGTTTGGGTATTGCTCACTGAGAAACTGAGAGTCCTGTGGCTTCACTCTGGATGAGAGGCGTGCAGTGTCATCTCGGAAGAATTCACTACCTAATTGGAGAAGGCACCACATTGCTGTGGCCTGTGGTCTGGCTGTGTCATCTGCTGGGAGAAGACCCTGCAGATGAGCTGTTTCCAGTTCTAGATTCGAGGTGCAGCTGAAGCTCCACTGACAGTATCACTGTCTGAGAGGCGGGAAGCTGCGCTGACAGACATTTCTCCATTGGCATCTGAGAGGCAGGCATCGCATTCACCTGTTGTTAGACACCAATTGCTAAGTAGCATCACGGAGTTTCTGCTTCAGTAGGCCTGGGATGGGGCTTGAAATGTGCATTTTTAACGTGCTCTCCGGTGCTATGATGCTAGCTGAGGGCCACTGGTACATGAGGGCCACTGGTACAAGCTATGGACCAGGGTGCTTGAATCCCACCTCTGCCACTGGCTAGCTCTGTGACACCCGACAAGTCTCTGAACCTTTCTGTGCCTCAGTCTTCTCATGTGTAAAATGAAGATGATGATTATGGCATCTGCCCATCTCACAGGGTGCGGTAAGGATTAAAAGACTTGGTATTGTACAGAGCACTTGGACCCTCACATGGCACATGAGTGCCATGTAAACTTTATTCATGGCACATTAGTTAAAAATGCACCCATGAGTAGATGTACCAGAGCTGGGGCTTCCCTTGGGGCTGATGCAATCAGATCTCTGGGGACAGAGCCCAGCCACTGAAGCATTTTTTAATCTTTTCAGATAATTCTGATGTGCATCTAGCTCAGAGAACCCCGCTGGTTATCTTGGAAAGCAAAAGCTGAGTTTTGAATCGAGGGTTGAAGATTGTGCCCACCTATCCTTGGTTTGTGTGCAAACCCAGGCACTTGGTCCTTACCTAGATGTCTGGGTTTTTACTTTGCGGCATTTTCAGAAGCTCCAAACCTCCCTGACGTGGCTGTGGATAGTCTGTGACCACTAAACTTGTGGTGACATTGAATTGCTGTTATACCAGAATTGGTGGTGGGTGGGGCCTTGAAGAGTTAATCAGGTCACAGCCTCTGCCCTTTCACAGGGATTGATATGTGGCCATTCCCAAGGAGGCAGGTTTCATAAGCAGGGGCTTCCTGTGTCCTCCTGTCTGGTCCTGGGGTCTGGCCCTCACCCAACCCAGGAGATGCCAGTGCCGTGCTCTTGGACCCCCAGAACTGGAGCTAAATCAGGCGTTTTCCTTTCATAAATCACACAGCCTCAGGTGAGGCTGGTATTTTGTTATAACAACAGAAAACAGACTAACCCAGTCCCCGGTGAGAAATGTTTGCGAGTGAATGTAGGTCAGGAAATCCAGCAGCATTTCAGTTTCACGAAAACATTGAACCTAGACAGGAAGGAAAGGCAAGGAAGTGGGATCAGGGGAAAGAAGTCAGATTCCCTGAAGCAACTTTTGAGGGCTGAGTCCTGTTTAACGCTTTACATCTGAGTGCTTTTTTCCTCTCTTTCATTGAGGAACATTATTTATTTCACAGTCAATTAAGACCATGTGTTTCTGATTTGTTAGCACTCAGCTCATCAAAATGTTACTTGATGTTGAAGAAATTCATGTCAACTCTTGAAATTTTTTTTCTTTCCCTTTTATAGCCCCTGGGGAAAAGGGAAATGGAAAATCAAACCTACACGTCTTCCTTTTCAAATCCGGATTTGCCGGTGGATAGAGTCAAGGCTGCCAAAGGGGCGTGCGTTTCTAGGGCCCTTGCCTTTGAGACTGATTTTGAATGCTTTTTATTGGACCTGTCTCAGCCTCCCTTTCACGGTGGGTGACTGTACTAGAAGCTCGAGAGAAGGCACAAGATCCTGGCTAAGCCTGTGTGACAAAATGTTAGCAGAAGGTCAATATAAAAAATTTAAGCTTTTTCATTTCCTTTCAGGCTAAGTTCTGCAGCCTGAGCCATCGTATTTCTAATTTTCTCCTTTCCTCGCTCCCCTCCTCCCTCTCTGTCCCACGCATCTCCCTCCGGCCCCCTCCCAGGCTGCTGTACACCCAGTGGTTTTAGAGTTTTGCTTTGCTAAATGTGCCTGTGGTAGTTTGTGTAATTGAAAACAATGTGATGAGGTGTGATGAACAAATGTGGGGTGTGTGTGTGTGTTTCTGTAAATTCTTTCAAGAAAAAGAAAGTCAGAAAAAAATCTAGAGCAGCACACAAGCAACTTGAAATGACAGACCCTGGTGCCACGGCAGGGACACTTTGGAGAAAAGGCCCCCAGACTCCTGTTGGGCTACAGAGGCTCGTGTAACAACCTGAAAGTCAGGTTTCACACCTCCAAGATTAGGACCTGTGCTCCCGAGGGGTGGAGAGGGCTGTTCTCCAGACAGAAAGACACCTTGCCAATTTCTTCAGCATGAAATCATTAAACTAGCAAATGGGCCCTGGGAAATCAAGCTTTGTCCCTTGCCTCTCAGTCTAAGCAAAGTCTGATGAGACCTCTCATCCTCTGCTCTGGAAGCAGCCGGTCACTCAGCTCCCAGGCTGGTGGTGCTCAGCAAGGCCAAGCACCCTTGGATCAGCCTCCCATCCAACACCCACACGGGAGGCTGTGACTGCCCCCCAGAACCCTAGATTCCTTCACAAACCAGGGATTCCGATTTGATAGTCAGGCGAGGACTGAGCTGTTTCTCCCAGGCCGGATGGGGTGATGGTGCGTGCGCGCCAGGCCGTCTCCCGCCTTCTCTGTGTCCAGAGCAGGGTTCCGGGGTGGAGGCAGGTTTGGAGGAGCTGAGGAAGGCCCGAGAAGCTCAGCTCCAAAAAGGGGGATCTATGAGAGGAAGGACGTGTGCCTCACGTTCAAGAGGAGATGAGACAAACCAATAACTCGTAGCAGACTTGCTGAATTAGCAAGAGGACTTTGACTTGTAATCAAAGTTAAGCGAGAAATGCTTTTTTGAGCTCTTAAACCCAGGAAATGAGCTTGCCAATCTGCTGTACTGGAGAGATAGTATCTTGGCACCCTGGGAAACAGTGTTCCGACAAACACATTATTGCACTCATTCTCATATCTGTGAGAAAGTCTTTAAGATTATTAGAAATTCTCGAGAAGGCACAGGGACCTGCCTGCAGAAAGTGTAAGGCGTCCATTATGATTTATTGAAGGTTTTATGCCAGCCCACACCAGGCTGACCTTTTCCCTAGCTGTTGCCATTTGGGGACAATCATGTTTAATAAAATATTTTTCATATATAATATGGCGCCAAGCAGTGACCCCTCAGAAGAGTTTCTCCTGGAGTTGCTTCTTGGTGGTGCGCGCCTCACCTCTCCCTACCTCTCCTTACCTCTTTCCAGTGTCCCCAACTCCTCTGTTCCGTTTAGTTTGTCCTCGAAGAAGATCCATTATCCCCATAATTAAACAACCCACTGTCCCGATTAAGTCATTCGCTGTTACTTCAATTACATCCCATTGTTCATTAAACCCTGATGTTCGCACTTCAGCACTCTTGTTTTTAATACTCCGAGCATTTGTGGAGAAACAGTGGAGTTAATTAACAATTCTTGAGCTTTTTTTTTTCTTTTTCTTTCTGTCATAGTGCAAATCATTTCCATTATGACTTGCAATAATACCGAAACCATTACTAACTTCATGGGTAGTGTTCGGAGCTTCCTGATCAAAGAGTGAAACCATTTTTTATAATCACGTTAGGTAAGTCATTCCCTAAGTTGATGGCAAACTGTGGAAAATGAAAAATTAGCTTTAAATGAGTGCTTTAAATGGCTTTCCCCTTCATGTTCTTTCTTTTCATGTCTGTAATCTTGGAATTAGAAAATAATTTAGTCATCAGAGTACTAAAGTATTTAATTTGCTTCTCTATGGCTCAAATGTGATTCTCTTATTTCATTGTGAGAATCCTTGTTTATACTTTTCAGAGAATGGTAATTTTCATTACAAATCATAGCAAAGATAAAAGCCATTTTCTTGATTTGTCTTCTTGCTGTTGTCCAAGTACCTTCCACCTGGAAGTACTGTTATCTATAGCAGAGATCAGCAAACTCTTTATGGGCCAATTGTGGGCCCCCCAACTATTTTTATAAATAAAGTTTTATTGGAACGCAGCCATACACATTCACTTCCTCATTACCTGTGGCTGCTCTTCTGCCACCTTGGCAGGGTAAATAGTGGTGACAGACAACACCTGAGCCTGAGAACCTTCTGTATGCACTGTCTGGCCCTTTCCAGAAAGTTTGCCAGCCCTTCTCTAATCTAGGGCTTGATGTAATAGAGAAAAAGAACTGGCGTCTTCCCCTCACCAACCCAAAAAAACTTGGCTCCTTTCTTGCTGTCTGGATGCAGCAGTGGAAAGGCTTTATCGCTCTCCGCAGATCTGGGACTCCTGGGGCTCTTTGCAAACACAAACACACAAAACCACTAAAAATATTGAAATCAACTGTTTTTTGACCTACTTTAGAAGTGAGCTCTGTTCACTTCCTTCTAGGATGGACAAATGTTGGCTGTATAGAAACACTGGTGAAGTTTCTGGTTTGGCTCAGCAGCTCTGGTTTTCACAATGGAAAAGGCTCCCTTTTCATCTCCTCCACCCTGCATTGTGCTGTGAGGGGAGCAGAGCCCCTCGATCCAATCCTGGAAGTTGGGGGCTGCCCATCTTGGGTTGGGGGTCACTGAAGCAGGAACGGAGGGAGAAGAGAGGCTGCATAGAAAGCACAGAGATGTGGGGTGACAGGGAGAACTCCCGGGCCGTGAGTCCAGCTTGGAAAAACCTGGGAGCTTTGCTGAGTTTGCTATAAGAACCAGTCTTTCCCCTTGACCTTCATTTGGTCCCAAAATGAAATAAGAAATATATTTTATAGGTTGTATTTAATGAAAGCAATTATGCTCTAAGGCCTTTTACGGTGAAGTTGCTGGTTTATAGTAAAATTCTTCTGCAGTGGCTTTCTAGGTATTCTGAGGTGCTCTAGCTAGGATGCGGCCACATCCTGTCCTGAGCCAAGACATCTAAGGAGGAGGCTGGACGCCCTCCCCTGGGAAGGTGGCCCCTCCCTGCCACTGGCTCGTCCTCCCCACCCCTACAGCCTTACCCGCTCTGCTCAGTTCTGGAAGTTGTCACATCTTGCACAGGGATCCTGGGGACAGCCATGGTGGCGGGGCGGGGAATGTGACTGAAGGGCCAGGGCAGGGCTGAAGAGGCCAAAGGTTATCTGTGTGACTGTGGACACATCTCCAGCCTCTGGCAACCTGTTCCCCCGCCCGTGAATGGTGAGTGATGAAACCCACCCTTGAACATCACATCCAGTTGCCTTGCCTGCTGCGGAAGAAGTGCTCATTTTTCATAGCAGATTTTCTTGACAGAGCTGTTTTTCTTGTCACCTGTAAGGTTCACTAAGCAGAAAGTGTCCCTTCTGCATTGGCTTTGGTTGGTTATTAATGATGGGTGACATGGAGTAGGGGTTGGCTAGCTGCATCATCATTGATCTTTCTTTCTTTCTTTCTTTCTTTCTTTCTTTCTTTCTTTCTTTCTTTCTTTCTTTCTTTCTTTCTTCTAAGACAGTGTCTTGCCATATTTAGGCCAGCCTCAAACTTACTTTGTAGCTCAGGCCAGCTTTCACTGTGATCCTCCTGCCTCATCCTCTGGAGTGCTGGGGTTACAGGTGTGTGCTATCACGCCTGGCTGAAAGCATTTCTTGAACACCTGTGTGTTTATGTGATTGTTCAGTGTGACATGGTGACTCTTCAGTGTCAGATAATGGACATCTGTGGGCAGGAGACAACTGATAACCCTGAACAACTCCCCCGAAGAGGCTGCTCTGGGAAGGTGGCCAGAGGGGCTGGTCTGAGACAGGCTGCCGAGGACCAGGCCCCCTATTCTGGGCCGGGGGTTTCCCAGCAGCTTTGCCCTCTGCACCCCACCCCGTTAACAGCCCGAGTTCCCAGTTCACAGATCAGCTGCCTGGGACAGAGACCTGAGCCACACAGAGGCTGTTTGTGTCCCAGATGGGGTTCTGCAGCGGGCTGGCCCAAGCTGGAGGGCTTCTGCTCTGGGACAGCCACAGGCCGGGGATCCTCTGTTGTCCTCAGGTCACCTTGTGCCCTAAGGTGCTCTCTCCCCCACTTCTATCCACTTCCTGCTGCAGGACCTACATAGGGCTCTAGAAAGGGGACAGATGGTCACCAGCTGTCTTTTAAGGAAGTTCCCCAGGGGCCGCTGCATAACATAACTGCCCATGTCGTTGGCTGGAGCATAGTCACACGCCCCTCACACAGCAGAGGTAGGGGCAGGGTGATGAATGGAGCTCAGCGAATGTGTCCTGGGAGGTGCCTGAGCCTCAGGCCACTCAGACTTGGGGCTGCTTCGAGGTTCAGGGCCGGGCCAGGACAGGAGGCTGAGCCCCTCCTGTGTCTGTGATGGTACAGTCTGGGGCCTCTATGGGGTGGCACCAGCTGTTCTTGGGAAGGTTGACCTTTACATCCTTGTAAGTGTCCCAGTGTACCCTCATGGTGACCTCTCCAGCAGCTCTGTGATCTTGGACAAGTTTCTAAACCTCTCTGTCTCAGCGTCTCCATCTGTTAAATGAGGCTAATAATAGTACCCCCACCATAGACTTGTGAGAATTAGCAAATTTCATTCCCAGTGTGTGATAAGTGCTCAGTAAGTGCTTGCTATTTTTATTAAAAACCCAGAGCTGCGCAGCCCACATAGATCTACCCCACAGATCACAGAGGCTTCAGGCCGGTGGTTGGGGAAGGGAACTGTGGCCCGGATCCGCCAGCCTCCCTCCCGCCCACAGGGAGAGGGGCTCTTTCTCCAGGCTTCCTGACCAGCCAGCCAGGTCGACCAGTTGCTGCACAGCAGCTGGGCAGGAGCCCAGTGTCCTGTGTCAAGGCCTCCCTCGTGTGCCACAGCCTGGTCCAGTGCCCCCAGCTCTGAGTTTCTTCTCTGTGAGTGACCCCAAGCTAGAGCTGAACCACATCTACCTACTGCCTTTCATCTGGTCTCAGAGTCCAGTCTGCCAGTATTCACCGGCAGGATTAGACCCAGGCCCTACTTGGTGTCATCCATGAAGCCTGCATTTAACTGGTGCAGAGTCAATAAGCATCCACAAGTGAATTCATCCACCTCATCATCTTGCAGAGTGAGCGCCATTGGTTTGGGTACATTCAGCTATAAGAAAGAGAAAATGGGAGTAATGGGCCCTGGAAGAGTGGAATGTGGAGGTCAGCAGCTCCCGGGCTGCTCCTATATGCTCAGCCCTGTCAGAGTGCTCTTTTACAGTCTCTGTGCTCCTCTTGGCCTTGCCTCCTACTTACAACATGGCTGCCACAACCCCAGGCACAACTCTCCCTTTTGTTAGGGTAGAAAACCTTTCCTGTGCCCGTTGGTTAGAGCTCAGTCTCATGCTGGAGCTCTGGTAGAGGAGGAGAAGGGGGTTACCACCAATGCTACAGCCTCTGGACCCACTGCTGATGCCTGGTCCCTGTTGACAGAGGAGGAAGAATGACTATTTGCTAGTTTGGCTGACACTGTCGTGCCACAGTAGTGTGATCTAGAACAGTTCCCTAACAGTGCAGAGCACGTGGCCTTGTGTGGGTTCTGAAAGTGAAACACCACCCTGTGGATTTGGACCATGCTGCTTTTCATCAGATATCCTCCTAGTTGGCAGGTGGACTCTCGGGGTCTTAAGAACACGGAGCTGGGGGCCTGGTTCTGGGAAACCTTGGACAATGTATTTTGAGTCTCTGTGCCTCAGTCTCCCACCTATAAAATGAGAATTATAGTGGACCCCGTCTCATGGGCCGTGCTTGAGATGACTCTGTACCTACGGGTGCACCACGTGACACAGTGCTCGGTGCGTCCCAAATGCTCCTTGGTTTGCTGTCATCATTAGCATTATGTGGTGCTCTGTTGCTCCTTTGGGACAGGAACGGGCCCAGAAAAGGTGGGTGATTTGGCCTTCTCTGGAGGGGCCTTGCTGTCGGCTTGGTCTGTGCCCTTGCTCGGTACCCAGGGGACTCTGGGTGGGTCCCCACAGTGACACAGGTGTGCCCAATGGTGAGCTGTGTGAGACCTGAGACAGGGCCTGTGTCAGGAGCCCGGGGAGGGCATGGAGGAGACCAGCTCCGTGGGCATCCAAGGGGCACAGGGATGCAGGCAGCCATGCCGTCCTTGCTCTGAGGTGACACAAACAGCAGCTGTGTCACAGATGGGAGGTAGAGTGAGGGTCCCCCAGCTGTGGGGTCTGGAGGGGCATTAGGAAATGGGCAGACCTGAGGGCCCCCCACTTCAGCCTCAGGAAACCACTCTTGGAGGGGCTGTTAGTAGCTTTAAAAGTGATTGCAAATCAATTTGTGTCTGAATTTAGTCTCAGAATTCCCTGTGGACTCCGTAAAATGCAGTTTTACCTCTTTTCCACCCATCTAGCTGTGGAGAGAGACAGTGGCAGATTCACATTACTTTACATCCAGTTAAGATTTTTTCCCCTTTTGGTTATGTTTTTAGGAACATCTATTGCCTGCAAAGAGGTGTTTTTGTTAAAGACGACAAGGCCCTTTAGGTAGTAGCATGATTTATTTCACAAATACTTGTAAAACTATTACAGCAGCTGGGATGCGGGGCTCTGGTTAGAAGGTGCTTTCCAGTCCTGTCTGTCTTGGAAGCCCCCAGCACCCATGTGAAAGCCCAGACCCCAGTCCCTGTGCCCCAAAGGGGGCTGAGGCGCAGGACAAGCATTACCCATTACCCACCGGCTGTGGTCCCCAGATGTGGGGCTTCCCGCTGAAGACTGCCTTTAGCCTATGTGTCAGTCAGGGTTTGCTAGAGAAACAGATATAACATGAATTATGCAAATGCATTAGAAATTACAAGATTGGCTTACAGTGGTCAGCAACAGGGTCAGATGAGGAAGCATGCAGAGAGAGGGTGTCTGCACACCAGAGGCTGAAGGATTCAATCCAAGGTCTGGAGTTCACTGCAGCATCCTATGCAAGTCCCCACCAGCGGTCGATGGGTCTGTGACAAAGGGTTGAAGAATCTACACCAGAAGGCTGAAGGATCTAAGGCAGAAGCCAAAGAGTGTGTACTGGAAGCCAGGAGACGACGTCTAAGCCAAAGGCAAGGACTGGAGCTCCAATGATGAGAAGAGCCGAGTTCCTATCAGCTTCTCCTGGGGAGTCAACAGCACACATCTTCCCCCTCTGGAGCCAGGAAGCAATGCTCAAAGTAAGGACCAGAGCTCCCACAAAGTGAACCACAGCCATTCATAGCAAGGAGGTCCCCAGCTCCTCCGATAATGACAGCCGAGTTCATATCAGGGGAGCCAGCAAAACAAGCTCCTCCAAGAGAATCAATGGCTCCAGACAACCCTTAGGAGAACCCACAGGGCTGCTCTTCCTCTCCAGGTCTCCTTTTTATGCTGGCAACTTTCCTCATCCACACCCAGCACCACGCAGATTCAGTTTAGCTGGTGTTAAGTCTACCACCAGTTACCAATCCACTATAGCCCAGTCCAGGACAGGACTGTCAGAGGTCAGGGGGGATCCTGGCTGCAGGAGCGACAGCACAGCCCTGTGGGTCACAGTACCCACTTTGTAGTCAGGCAACTCCAACTTTGCCTCCTGACTCTGTCACTTACTGCGTTCTCGGGGCAAGGGACTTAGCCTCTCTGTGCCTCAGTTTCCTCGCTCTGAAATGCAAATGCTAATAATAATTCAGCTTTCTTTGCCAGGGTACTGAGAGGATTCAGAGAAATGTGTCTAAGGGATGCACTGGAGCTCGGGGTGGGGAGCATACTTAAACCAAGCAAGGCCTGGCAGGGTGGGGTGGGGGACATCTAGAAACACCTGTGGCAGTTTCCAGTCCCAGAGCTCCCAGTAAATGTCACTAAAGGACTCAGGCACGAAGCCTCACCTCGGTGATCCTTCTGGAGTCAGCGCATGACCCTTCTTACCAGTCACTGGCCGGCTCCTGCCTCGCAGGCGTTGGATTTGCTGTGAGCAGAGGGGCATTTGAACCCTGCTGCCAGTGGCTGGCTCACCACACATGTCCTCTGAGAGCCAGCAAGGGTGACCATATTCCAGGATACAGGCTTGGGGGCCAGACCGAGATCACCTGTAGGCCCTGGAGCGCAGAGCCCCCCGATTCAGAATCTTGGTCCTGTGGGAAGCGTCCCCCCCAACTGCTTCGTGCACAGCTATAAGCTCACTGGCCCCGAGACCGAATGGCCCCCTATATGGAAGGGACTGAAAGCCTTTCGTGCTGCTCTAACAAATCACCTTAACCTGTTCCCACACGAGGCACAGAGGGACTAAGAAGAGGTTTCTGGGGCATAGCTACCAGCAAAGCTGTGGCCTCAAGAACCCGCCCAGCATTCAAAGGCCCCAAGTCCATGTCAGGGGTCTGGAAGTCCTGTGTCCCCAGGCCTACCAGCCAGAAATGGTTAATTCAGGTCAAAGTCACAGGACCTTTGGGAGGCAGTGACAGTTACTTTGTAAGAAACTGAGTTACCTACTGGTCAGTGGGGGCTGGGGAAGCCACCAGCTTCTCAGTGACCTACTACGGAACGCTTCCCAGCAGCTCTTGAGCGCATTATCTCACTTGGTCTCCATAGCAGTGACAGAAGGCTGGTACTAGCCAGGTATGGTGGCACCCACCTGTGATGCCAGCACTCGGGAGGCTGAGGCAAGAGGATCACCACAAGATCAAGGCCAGGCTGGGCTATATAATGAGCTGAAGCCTAGCCTGAACTATACAGTGAGGCCATGTCTCAAAAGCAAACCAAAAAACTAACTAACTAACTAACACAAAAGCAAGTGTAATCATCACATTTTACAACTGAGACAGTCCTGAGGAACCCCCTTCCCCATTTGTGTTTTTATTTCTCATTTTACTTGATCATTTTATACACCTTCATTAAGCCAGGCTCAAAAATGATCTGTAACTGTGTATTTCACACCATATCCAGGTCCCTCGCTCCAACTCGCTGATTCCAAGGTGCAGAAGCTCTGAACTGTGTTATCCCGACTGTAGAAAACCCCTCGCCGTTCTCCCATCACCCCGCCCCCGCGGGACCTGTGGGTGGTAACACTTGGCGTTGGAGATCTGTGTATTTTTTCTTAGATGAAGTAAGCCTGAACTTGCTAGCAGAGTGACTGTGAAATACCCCGGTTCTGTGTTTTCCCATGCACGCATGCACGCAGAGGCTTCCCTCCACCTTAGCCTGACGGTGAGGTCTCGCTGTAGCACCGAACGCTGGCTGACAGGCCGTAAGGAATGGCACTGAGATGTAATTAATGCAAGAATAATAGTGCAGGGTGGGAGCTCCGTATTTTAATGAGGGCTCAGAAACATCTGACGGAAGATGTTGAACGCGGACGGGAAGACGAATGTTACCATAATTAATGTCGCCTATTAAAACATGACCTCTTCGGTGTGATCAATACCGAGACCTTGTAACCTTTCCCGTCATCTGGAACTTAACTTCTGGGACTCTGCGGTTCTTTTAATAAAAAAAAAAAAAAAAAAAGATAATCACCAGTCTGCCCTCATTTACCATGGAACCTTTCCAATTCTTTTTTTGGGAGGATGAAATTAGAAATCACCATTTTTAGAATATTTATGTGTGTGTGTGTATGTGTGTGTATATATATATATATATATATATATATATATATATATATATATTTCCCCCTCAGATATATTTATTCAATACTTGCTCTGTAATGAGAGTTTTAACTTTGTGTTTTCCTTCCCATTATCCCTGAGAAGAATGGATTATGGAGGAAAGATTAAAGGAGTATCCTGCGATAAAGTATTTGCTAATGTGCTCACGGGTATTAGTAGAACTCACCAAAGGTTCCTGTTTTTTTTATGAATGCCTTTCAGATCGCAGTTATCTAATAGTCTTGAAAACCTGTTTATGTTCTTACAGGCATTAAACGTTGTCTTTGAAAAAATCCCAGAAAATGAGAGTGCAGATGTCTGCCGGAATATTTCAGTAAATGTTCTTGACTGTGATACCATAGGCCAAGCCAAAGAAAAGATTTTCCAAGCCTTCTTAAGCAAAAATGGCTCTCCGTATGGACTTCAACTCAACGAGATTGGTCTCGGTAAGGCGACACAGTAGTGACTCTGTTCCCAGCATCTCCCCCTGCCCATGGGCTTCTGTTTGGTGATTCTCCCATGGCCCAGGCTGTCCCCAGAGACCACATGTACGGGCCAGAAGGCTGCTTGGCTCCCTCATGAGCATCTTGATCCTTCTTAGGAGGGATTAACCTTCAAAGATACCTTTTTAAAAATATGTTTGTAAATCAGATTCATGAGCTCACTGGCCCCGAGACCGAATGGAATCACCTTGCATCAGGAAGGACAGAGAGGTGTAAGCCCTGTGCCCTCTGCATGTGTTGCCTGCCTTTCACGCTGGCATCTGATTTGTTTGTTGTGATACTGAGCGTGTTATTAGTGGGCGGCTCAGCCGCTGCGCGCTCACTCCAGCGCACTGCAAAGGTCATCTTCCCCTCTGCTAATCGCATCCCGCATTAAGTGCCTTTTCTGTCCTCCCCGAACGTGAAGCAGCATCTGCCAGGGATTCATCGTCGGGCTCTATTGGTACACTGCAAAGGACAGCACGTGCATGAGCAAGCTAACGGGGCTCTGCCCCCCACAGATGTTTGTCCACATTTTAAAGCTGCGTTCTGCGCAGCCTCCCAGGAGACTGAGGTGCGATTTTATAGCAGATAATGGGGCAGCAAAGAAGAGCAGCATCGCAGCAGTGACAGGGTTAGGATTTAATTGCCCCCTTAGTGGAGGCAAACTGTACAGCAATTAAAATCCTCCCCCTCCAAACGGGCCCCCTGAAAAGGCTGTTGAGAAGACCCTCTAGGCAGGACCCGGGAAATTTAAGCAAGACCACGCAAGCGTGCAGGCTCTGTGTGACCTGCCTCACAGACAGTGGGGGGTCCCCTTCTGCCCCGTTTCTGTTTGCTTCCACGGGGTGGGCTGACAGGCAGCTTGAGGACTCATCTGGTTAAGCACCAGGTCAGGGGGTAACCTCATCTAGGAAGCCAGGGCTTCACCCTGACCATCAACTTCCTTGCCTTCAACATGCCTCTCAAACACGTGGCTCTGACCACAAAGGACGTGGGCACACCCAACCCAGAACCACAGGGAGGGAAGACAGCCCAGCATGCTCTGTGATGCCACCCAGCAGTCCACAGCCATGTCCTTGTGCTTGTCCTGGGTTTGTGCCCTTCCAGGGTCCTCACCTCCCAAAGTAGGAAGACAAGGGCAGAACAGGCGGTGACTTGGGACCTATCAGCTGTGTGCAAGGCCAGGCTGGGGAGACTGAGGCAAAGCCTCAGAAACCAGCCACGCGTGTACTGAACTCTAACCCCAGAAGCAGTTGTGTTCATGCCTCATAGCAGAGGCTCACAAGCTCAGGAGCAGAAAGGGGAGGGGCAGAAAGGACATAAACAGTGTCACTGCCTGTAACAGCAGGAAATAGTGGGGCCTGACTTCAGTGGGAAAAGGGGACAGTACCACTTAATTTCAGCCTTGCGGGACACAGGGTTGTTGTGACCCAATTTTTAAAAAGAAATCAGAAGTCCAAAACTGCGCAATTTCATCATCTTTAAACATCGGAGTTGGGCTAATGTGAGCACAGTAACTCATTAGACACTGAAGGTTCAAGAAAAGAAAAAAATGAGCAAAACTGTGGTCACATTCTAAGCCAGGGCACAAGCCAGCCGTGAGTGCAGGGAGCTCACACCTGCACCCCAGAGTGTGAGCAGCACCCTCAGAGGCCACTCGCATTGCACCTCTGTTGGTGAACCCGTGTGCGCGCGCGCGTGTGAATGTGGGGACCTTTTCTTTTAAAGCATTCAATCCCTCAGAGAATGCGTGATTCTGTCTTAAATGACTTCACTTCCCGGCTTAGCTTAAAAGCGCCAGGGAAAAGCAGTCTGAAATGCCAGCACTTTAAACACAAAACCCCAAACAAAATGTAGGTTCCCAGTCTGGCTGATACAACTCCCTATTTTCTAACAAAGCTTTACCCTTTTATTTGAGTTTCATTTATCTATAAGAAAAAAATTGTGAAAAGTAAAAATCAAAAACAAAATTTCTGAGAGTAACATGTAGCATTGAAATTTTATTTTGCTGTGCCAGGCAGGAGGCACATGCCTGTAATCCCAGCACTTAGGAGGCTGAGGCAGGAGGATCAAGTCTGAGACCAGCTTGAGTAACATAGTAAGTTGCAGACAGGTCTCAGCTACATGGCAAGACGCTGCCTCAAAAAAAAAAAAAAAAGAAAAAAAAATTTTTGTTGTGATTTCAAAGTGAAAAAAATGTCCTCCCCCCTACTTTTGTTTTTCAGAGCTTCAAGTGGGCACTCGACAAAAAGAACTTCTGGATATTGACGGCTCCTCTGTGATTCTTGAAGATGGAATCACCAAGCTAAATACCATCGGCCACTATGAGGTAAGAGCAAGGTGTGGCCTCAGCAGCTCCCTCCTCGTCCCCAGCCCTAAAAAGATCGGAAGAGCTCCAGGACCAGGTAAATTCTCTCTTAAAGCGTCCGGGACTCCCAGCCACCTTAGGGAAGAGATTTCCGACTGTGTGAGTTCGGGGCAGAATTTCCTTGGCCACTCATTCAGTTTTCCTGCTGCCCAGTGGCTCCCTCCTGGTAGAGGCTGCAAGCTTCACCGGGGCGGGATGCTCTGGCTTTGCATAGTGTGCTTCTAGGAAAGCTGAGGAGGACAGTCACGCAGCCACGGGCCAGGGAGGGGTGGGCATCCATGTTGCCCAAGCGGTGAGGGTGCAGGGCCTGGCCTCGCTGTGTAGTGTTCTCCATAGACCTCGCCCTTGGGTCTGCAGAATGGTTTAATTTCCGGTGTACAGTGTTCAGCGACACTTCTTGTAGCCTCTTGATCCACACACTTGGGTGAATGCTGAGGTCAGGGCACAGGGCCTGTGACTGCTCGGCAACACGAAGTGCCAAGAGAAGCCCGTGCCTGCCGAGGCCGGAGGCAGAGAGAGGTTGGAGTGGTATCAGATCTTCACTGAGGCTGTGCTGGGAGCTGGGGCTCTGTGGTCGAGGAGCAGCTAGCAGGTGGCTGTGGCAGCGGGAGCACTTGATGATGGACCTGGATGTGCTAAGGAGCAAGGAGAAATCAGCCAGGCTGGGACAGGGCACCAGGGCATCCAGTAGAGAAGGGGGCGTGGGTTTGGCTGGGGGACTTCCAGTCTCGCCTGAACTTGAAGATGGGCCTGGGCAGCAGCGCAAGCCAGCACAGCTCAGGGCCTCTTGTTCCGGGCCAGGTGCAGCCTTGAGCATTTTGCTTTGTTCTGGCTCATTCTGCCCCACGGTGGCCCTGTAAACCGGGAACTCCACTTTACTGATGGTACACGGAGGCTCTGGGCCTGGCTTACTCAGCAGCGCTTCTTACAGAAGAAGAGCAGACAAGTGAGGGAGACAGGGCAAAAAGAGCAAATGCAGGTACCTTGGGCCCATCCAGCTTCCAGGGGTTTGCATCACATCCCAAGAAGAGGAAGAAGCCATTAGAGGGCCTGAGCAGGGGAGAGCTGCTTTTCAGAAAGCAGCAGGCATGAGGTGTGGCTGGAGCAGGCGCCAGCCTGGAAGGATGGAAACTCACTTCCTGGGGGAGCTGCGGAGGCTCAGGTGAGGACCGATGCCCTTGAGAGCTGGCGGGTGCTGAGATGTGGGGCATGGATGGACTGAGTCTCCAGGAGAGGAAGGGAGTGGCTGGTGCTTTTCCAGAGATGGGGACAACAGAGGAGGAGCTCTTGGAGATGACCCTGTGTCAGGTGGGACTTTGGGCCCTGCCCTCAGCCAGAAGCTGAGACTTTTTTTGAGCTGAGCTTTCTGGGAGACAACGACCAAGAGTGGAGAGCGCCCCATCCTGGGCTGTTCAGCCCGGTAGAGGTAGATCTGAGACCCCTCCAGGAATCCTACTGCCCTGGGTGCTGACCCTGGGGTTTTGCTGGGGGAGACCTTGCAGAAAGCTGCCCTTTCGCTGCCTGGCCCTGCGCTTCTGTGGCCCAGAGTCATCCTGTGAAGCAGTCCTGCGTCTTCCTGGGCCCAAGAAGATGGGCTATCGGCAGGGAGGGGGCTACTCTGAGGACCAAAACGGGTGGAAGTGGAAGTGTTCCCCAGGAACTGACAGTGGCATCATGTGAATTTAAGGGTTCCACCCACAAGACTCCTTCTCTCCCTGTGTCTGGGTGGTGAGCTCATGTGGGCATTGGGAAGGGACCAGGAACCAACCTCGCCTTGCTCAGTGCTACTCTCCATCCGTCTTGACCTCTGACCCTGTGACCTTGCGGCACCCCCTGCTGAAGAAGCATGCCTGCTCACCACCATCAGCAGGAAAAGCAGGACAGGTCACTCTGGCAGGGAAAACAGCCCCACCACAGCTGTCTGCAAGGCTCAGGAGGGCCTGTCAGGAGAGAGAGGACATCACTCTTCACGGAGACATCGGCCGTGCTAGACACCTATCTGCTTAAGGATGATAATGAAATTAATCCGGCCTATCGTCACTTCCCATCCCAATGATTTATTGGTCGCCTACCCCAGCATCACTGCACGGTGGTAATAAATGACAAGACTAGGACATGAGGGCTTAAAGGATTCTCCTTATGTTTAAAAAGCTAAGCCTCAAGGCAAATAAACACAGAGCTTGAAGGGAACCGGGGAGGTCGGCAGGGCTGCGCTCCTAAGCCTGGGTCATCTCAAAGGCCTGTTTTTAAATGCCTGATCCCCCAAAAGTACCCACCCACCACCCTCAGCTGCCTGTCCCGAACTTGATTTAGTAGCTAGCACCTTTGCAGATTCAAAATTTGGAATAATTTGACAGGGCTGGGCAGAAGTTTGCTTTTGCCCTCTCATTAAAGAAAAATTTCCTCCTTAAGCACTTGCTTCTCCCTCCAAAGAGACAAGATGCTAATTATCACTCTTATTCATTTGCTAAAGCGCCCTAGTTTGAGTCACTGTATGCACTTGAAAGCAAAAAACTATATTTCATTTAAAAATAGGCCCTAATTCAGAGTTTTAAGTGATTCATCCTTACCTCCCTCCAATTAGTCCAAATTAGTTAGGTTTTAAAGTTAATCCTTAGTGATGGCCAGTTCCTCCTCCTGTCTAAACAAAGTCCCCGCTGCTGGAACTTGAGTCCATTTCTCCTGGGCCTGCTCTGCCCTTCGGCTGAATAGAGCGAAGCTGGTCTCTGTGGATTAGAACAGGTTTCTAGATGGATCTGAGGGCATAACAGAAACACGGCATCTTGGGCCTCATGCAGCCCCCAGAGCCCCCAGTTGAGGCATTGGTGCCCTGTCACCTATTGGATGGCATCCTTGTCACATCCTAGCATGATGACAGTTGCTTTTCTTGATGATAGCAGCCAGCACCTGGCATTGTTCTCTGTCTTGGCTCCATTCACGTCCACAACGATGCTGTGCTTTCTGGCCGGAACTGTTATCCGTCCGTTTCCCATCAGATGAACACCGAGGGGGGTGAATGTGGGCTCGCGTCTCTTTCCGTCTTGTACAGACAAGGGGTTACGTGAGCTGATGTCATTACCAACACACTAAGCTAGAGGCGTCCTCCCCCTATAATTAAGCCCTCCCCCGTGCTTCCTTCGCTGGCTGTGGCTCTGTGCGCCTTTGCTGTGAAGGGGACTGTGCCTGGTTCTGGAGCTGGGGCTTTCGGGCGTCTGTGGCATGGGGCTCATGGCCCCAGAGACTGTGGCGCTGGTTTCTCTGCAGCGCAGGCTCCCTCCTCTCCCCTGCACCCAGCTGACCTTTTGCTGGACTGTTGTGACACCCACAGCCCATGAGTGGCTTCATGGGTGGAGGACAGGTGTTTTGTGGGGCAGTAAGTTTCCTCTGCAGATTGTACCTCACATTCTAAGCTTCGAGGTTTTGAGAGGCACAAAAGATAAATTACAGTGTTGCAGGGCATGGTTTGTAACAGGAGTGTGCCACTGCAGGTGCATCCCCCAGCACCAGAGTCACCGCTCAAGTGACATTTATCTCCAAGGAATGTCCCAGAGGGCCCTCTGGGTAAGGTCAGTGGTCCTTCTGCTCTGTTTTGTCTCTGATCTCAAAAGGACAGACATCTCCTAAAGGTCTGCTACTGCCTGACTGTATTTAACAAAAGCAGGCAGTCTGCTTCTCTAAGGGGCTATTTCAAGGGCTTTTGCCATAGCAACTGCTTTGGTCCTCTTAGCGCTTGCAAGGCCCAGAGAGGCTAAGAAACTTGCCTAAGGTCAGACAGCTTCTCTCATCAATGTCCCAAGGGTAGAAGCAGATAAAGAAGGGCTCAATCTAGAAACTGGCTTTGCTCAGGGCCAGAGGAATAAGCTTGCTCACAGCTCGGCTTTCAGCCCTTACTTCCAACCTCAAAGAAGCCTGGCCAGAAATAAATATCCTGCTCATTAACATTCTCTGGTATCAGATTCAAAAGGGCCACTTCTCTTAAAATCTCACAATGAATCTCATGACTTCGAGTTTATCAAACCAGTTCCCAGTTTCTCATCTAGTTTAATGTGCTTTGTGGCCTTGAAGATGATGGTTCCCCTCATCAGAAGGGGACCATCTCAGATATCTCAAAGATGAAAGCACAACTCCAGCTGCACACTCGCGCTAGGAGTCTCCATCTTATACTGGCCTTTGCAGGCCCAGCTCCCTGAGAAGGGAAGACCACCTCGGGATGTCTCCAGCTGGCCCCAGGACTAATTTCCAGGAAGCAGTGAAGAGGCGGGAACTCTCTGGGCCATTCTGTGCTTTGGGAGGTTACTTTTCTCTCATTGGTAGGACAAAATACCAAACACCTAAAGTGAAGGGAAAAAAAAGGTTTATTTTAGCTTACCGTTTGTGGAGGTTTCAGGCCATAATCAGCTGGCTCCAAGGCATGGCGGAAGGCAGTCATTTATGGCAGTAGAAAACATCACAAACAATAAGAGCAAAAGGAGAGGAGCACAGAGAAAAGACTCCTTTTGTCCCTTATACTGTATGTAGGCCACACCCATAATCCCAGCATTGCTAGAAGTCCACCTCCATGACTGCATGAGGCTTTGGGGGGGACATCCAGACTCAAACTATAACACCTATGGACCAGTGTGAAGGTGTCCTGAGGCCTCTTTCCCTGCAGGACTGAATGAGGTCATCCCCCTGCCCTGAGAAAAAGTTGCCCTTTTTCTCTGCTTCCAGCCTTGAGGCAGCAGCTTGAGCAGCTGAGGCAGAACTGTCGAGGGAGGGAGCAGTGTCAGGTGGGTGACTGGCTGCTGAGACGATGCTAGACTAGAATTTAGTTTTCATCTCTGGCTGCCTTAGCAGAAAGGCGGCCTCAGGAATGAGAGCCACCATGGTTTCCATGCGGTCATGTGTGTGGATGATTGTGCTTTCTGATTTTTCCCTTTAAGGAAAAAGTAGTGATCTTCAGGTCGTATTCATCATTTTCCATAAAACTCAACTAAAATTACATTATTTCTTTTAGACTCAGCTACATGAAATTGACCATCACTGACCATTTTTACCTACAGAAGTGACAGTTTTATAAGGTTAAATCAAAGTTCGACCTCTATTTTTACAGGGTCACTTCCAACTTAGGCTGTAAAGATAGCATCTTGCCGTGCAGGGGCCTCATACTCACTTGCAAATTCATTTTAGGGGTAGCTTTCTGTGACTAGGGTGAGTCCCCTTCTTCCTTTTGGGGTCACCACTTCCAATTTGGATGATAGGAAAGTGTCCAGTCATCCCCAGCACATCCCAGCCAGGCTGGCATTGCCATCGTCATTGTCATCATCATCATCATCATCATCATCGCAGGGCCAGTGCCTCCTCCCAGTGAGTCCAGCAACACCACGAGAGTGGCGGGGCTTTACTTTGAAATTGCCATGTGCACCCGTTCTACTGTGAGCTAGAGAAACATTCCTGCCACAGATCTATCTAGTGACATTAATCTTTCCCTGATTTCATCCGATTTTCAGCCCTCAAACAGGGGCCCTGAGGATGCTCCCTGCTTCACGGGAGGATAGGACAATGAGCCAGTTCCCTGCAGGGACGCATCTGGAGCTCCTCAGATGGAACCAACAGCATCACCTTTTTAACCCTTTGGATTCCACGGCATTTTTGTCCTGAACTCAGTAGCAGCTGGACTTGTGCAAAATAGAAAGCAGAAACCTTTTGCCCCCCAAACATCTGTAAATTCTGTTTCTGTCATTATATTAGTGTCAAAGCAGCACATGGGGTGGAAACGTTCCAGCCCTAGAGCAGCTGCGAAAGTTACAAATAGGTTCACACACACACACACAACTCACCCACTAATAAAATGCTTTTACAGTGGCTCTTGGAAGATAATTTCAGAGTAAAATTTCCTTGGTACAAGCTGCATCTACGCTATCTTAATGCCTGAGCGCCACATCGGCAGCAGTCGTTGCCAGCTCTTGAAAAGACATCTGAACCTCTGGCAGCCAGCGCTTCTTATCGGAAGGCCAATCGGGGTGTTTGTGATGATGGAGGAAGGGTGCTCGCTTTTGGCAAAACAAAGCATCTGACAGTAGCGGAGTATTGGCTCAACACTCAACGGGATCCATTTGGGACTCATTCTTTGACAATTACCCACAGTGAATCACCAGCTTCCTTTTATAAAAAGATATTTATTGGCTTAGAAACAGAGCCTATCCAGCTCTTTGTGGGGAAGAATTTTGTAAGTATATTCAAACATTCTCATAAACGTGGCGTCTCAGTATTGCTAAGGGGGCCCCTGCACAGAGCGTTTACTTTAATTGCATCAAATA
Organism: Hydrochoerus hydrochaeris; assembly: GCA_004027455.1. Classification (NCBI taxonomy): domain Eukaryota; kingdom Metazoa; phylum Chordata; class Mammalia; order Rodentia; family Hydrochaeridae; genus Hydrochoerus; species Hydrochoerus hydrochaeris. The sequence continues at coordinate 79,900 of PVLA01007353.1, read as the reverse complement.
TGGAGGAGAATTGGAAAATCAGCCAGAAAACAGTGACTGGCTCAAGGGAAAGGAAGGATGTTGGTAATAACAGCAGAGTCAAAGAGCTCAAGCAGAGCTCAGAATCCTCCCCAGAGACCTTTTGCAGAGGTCACTGGCCCCAGCCAGTCCATGTCAAGACCCTAGGCTCCCACAAGATGTCCTGGACAGCGACAGGAGGAGGTCTCCAGCCCAAACTTAGTGGCTGGCAGGACACAGCTGGCTGGGCCTCTTGAGCGTCGGCTCTGCGCTGTGTCCTTCTTACTGTGGTGCAGCCTGAAGGAGGTTAGGTTTTAAGCCTTTCGTGCTTGCGAGCCAGCCTTGCACATTTTGATAACTAATATGTAGCAGCCCGGAGAAGAGATTCGAGGTCTCTCCATTTTTTGCCCGACTGGGGAAGGCCACGGATTAGTGTTAGAAAACAACCTTGGGGTTTTGGGATGGAGGGAACAGTCACTTAGCTGATAATGTTCAGAAATGACAAGAGTTCATCTCCAGCCACGATCCCGGAATGGAGGCTGGGTATCTGCACCTCCCTGACCTGCCTCCTCCCCACCACCCCTCTGCCTGTCCGGAGAGGTTGGAGACCGCCTTCCCGAGAGCCAGGCCTGCCCTCTACATCTTGTTGGCTGTGCCTTCCCTGCCTGAAGGTCACATCTGCACCTGGTGATTTCCCAGGGTGCATCAGGGTGAGGACCTTGGCAAAAGTGGCTGTAAATAGCCATCATATTAGCATACTGGTGTGATAATAGCATTTAATCATTAATATATACATATGAAATCTGCAGTAATTTTTAAAAGTGCTACCGAGATATAATTTATACACATTATTTATTTAAAGTGCAGAATTCAGTGTTTTTGGTAAATTTACAGAGTGCTGCAGCCAACACCACAATCTAATTTTAGAACATTTTCATCACTCAGAAAGAAACCTTGTACTCATTAGCAGTCATTTCTTATTTCCTCTACCCCTGCTTTAGGCAACTAATAATCTACTTCTTGTCTACAAAAATTTGCCTATTCTAGGCATGTTTAGGTATGGGATCATATATTACATGGTGTTTTGAGTAGACATTTTCTTTCTTTCTTTCTTTTTTTTTTTTTTTTTTTGTCTTCTTGAGACAGTCTCAGTATGCTGTTCAGGCTGGCCTTGAGCTTACCTTGTAGCCCAGACTGGTCTCAAACTCCCAATGATCCTCCTGCCTCAGCCATACCTGGCTGAGTAGACATTTTCATTAAGTGTAATGCTTCTGAAGTTCACCCACATTGTAGCACATATCAACATTTCTTTTATTGGATAGCATTTTTCTGTAGTATATTCATGCAATGAACTACTATAAAGTGATAAAAAAAAAAGGACGAACTGTGGTAGGCAGGACCACATGAGTTAAAATCACAGTCTTTCTGTTGACCCAGGAGATACCAAGTCCTATACCATATGACCCATTTATATGAAGTTCAAGAAGAGGCAAAAGTAGTCAGTGGAATGGAAGTCAGAGAAGTGATTCTCTCTGGGTGAGGATGGGTGGTTCAGCCTGAGAAGAGAGAAGGGACAAGTTTTCAGGGCCTTGAAATGTTCCATATCCTGATGTGGACAGTAGTTACACAGCACAGACAGAACTTAATTGAACATTCATTCAGCGGTACACTTAATAGTAGTGAATGTTAAGCACTCCCCTGTATGTTAAATTTTAAGTTTTGGTAAAAAAAAAAAAAAAGTCTATGAAATTTTTGATTCTTAACCTTTTCTGAAAATATCATTATATACAGAAAAGAGAATAAAGCCTAAGTGTTTTACTTGATGAATTCTCAAAGAGCAAGCACATCTTCTAGCACCCAGTTCAAGAAATAGAAGTCCTGTCTTGGCCTCTCCTAATTATTAGCCTCTCCATCTTCTCTAAATAGCTAACATCATAATTCTGACTGTGATGGTCAGCTTTATGTAACTAAAAGCATGTAGAATGCTTTCTTTCATATTGGATTTCTTTTGCTCAACATGATTGTGAGATTCACCCACATGCACGCAGTAGTAGTTTGCTCATTTTTTTGGTTGTTGTTTCATAATCTGTGACATGAATAGACCTCAGATTATTTATTCATTCTAACACTGGTGGATGTCTGAGTTGGTTCCAATACAGGCAGTTATAAGTAGTTTGCCATCAGGATGTGTACTTATTTCTGTAGGTTATAGACCTAGAAGAGAAATTGTTCTGTTATCGTATAGAGACCAGCTTTTTGAAATGCTTTCAGCACTTCATTTCTTAATATACTAGTACCTTAGTTCAGGCTGCTGTAATCGACCAGGTTACTTAAACAGTGAACATTTATTTCTCACCGTTCTGGTGCCTGTAAGTCCATGATCAGGGTACCAGAGACCCAGAGTCTGATGAAGACATCTTCTTGGCTTGCAGGGGCCACATCTGCTCTCTGTGTGCTCAAGAGGTAGAGAGCGGAAAGTGAGAACAAGCTCTGGTGTCTCTTCTTATAAGGGCACTAATCCCACTCATGAGGGCTCCACCCACATGATTCATTACCTCCCATAAACTCCCCCATGTTCTATGATATCATACTGGGATTAGAATATCAGCACATGAATTTGAAGGAGGTATAAACATTCATCCAATAACAAATAGGAATCTCAAGAAATGAAACTGGCCCAGGCGTCTCTTGACTAGTGTGAGAGGGTATTAGTTTCCCTGTCAGAGGACATGGTACCTACCACCCACTACTTAAAGGAGGAAAGGTGCAATCTGGCTCACACTTTAAGAGGATTCAGTCCATGGACAGCTGGCAGATACATCATGGCAGAAGGGTATATGGAGCAGAGCTGCTTAGTTCATGCAGCTAAGAAGCAGAGTAGGGGAACAGCATCAGAGAAAGGGGTGAAGGACCAGGTACCATACTCTAAGGCTACTCTTCCACGACCAACCCAGAAGTGTGCTCCACCAGTCCCCTGCAGCTCCTCAGCCAATCAAGTTGATAATCCAGCCTAACTACCGCTCACAGTTTAGTGTTCCCCTCCTCCAGGGCTGGCCCCATTCCAGCCAGGCCACACAGTCCTGGCCGGCACCATCTCAGCACTGACCTCACCCCTCCTCCTGGCCTGTCTTCCTCTCCCAGGGGACCATGAGCACCTGAGGACAGGAACCATGCCCTGCTCCTCGTCTACAGAGCCCAGCTTCCAGCACTGAGGCCAGAGTGGGAATCCTTGATAAATATTTGATTTAATAAGCGAGAGGATATAAGATCCAGCCAGCCATCTAATTCTTGGGTGAAGCTGAGAAATCCATTAAATTTTGAAAACTCATATATTTTTTATCTTTGCTTTCAGATATCAAATGGATCCGCTATAAAAGTCTTTAAGAAGATAGCAAATTTTACTTCAGGTAACCCATATAACATTGTTAACCTTTTGTTCTCACCCAGCTGTGGGGAGGATTGCTTTTTGCCTCCCTCCAATGTATCATCACCAAAGTGAGATTGAGCTGTTGCTGCGTAATTCTCTGAAAGCTGAGAAGAGCTGGTTCAATCTGTTTCTAGTCCTCAGAATGTGGGCCCTGCAAGAAGAAAGAAAGGAAACTGTAAACTGTGGTTGGCCCTACCAGCCCGCACAAAGGAAGTTGTTGCTTGTTAACATCTCTAAGCTCAGGGCTGAGTCTCAGGCCTCTAGCTCTTTCCCACTCCTCAGTGAGGTGGAGGGCACTGGAAAGATCCCCCTAGGAAACTGAGAAGGAAGTGAAAGATAATCCCATGGCCCTCGGAGGGCTGCATAAATAAGACAGTTCCCGTAGAGAGGCCTGTTACCAGTGAGGCAGCATTTGCAAACTTCCCAGAAAGTGCAGACAAACTGAAAAGGAAGCTTAGGTGGGAAGGTTAACAGACCAGTCTGCAGTGCTTGTCTACCTCCCTGAGAGCCGGAAAACATGGTCACAATGCCTTGAGCAAGTCTCTAGGTCATGTTCTAGGTTCCCCTCCAGACAAGTGATACTCCAGCAAAGGCAATCAGTCTTCAGCCCCCACAAGGGTTCCGGGCCTCTCCCTGGCTAGGGGCAGGGCTTCCTGACTGGCGTCAGGAAGGAGCTTGGTGTCCCAGCATCTGGCCGGGCCAAACGAGGACTGCAGGACTGCTGCTGAAGTAAGATCATGTGGCAGCTCTTGGTAGACCCCTCTGGGGTCTCTGGCCTCCCACTGCTCCACTGGGCTACGGTGATGACACCCCACAGAGGACAGCTGTCACTGCAGGGGGGTGATGGCAGCCTTCTGCTGTGAAAGGGGAAGAGCTGCGGTTTTCAGGTCTCAAAGATTAGGCCTTTCGAAGAGCCTGTTGTTTGGGGATTGAAGAGCAGAATCTGAGGTCTGGATTTCTTCATGGGCCTCCAGACAGCTGGCACTTCTGCGACCTCCCTGCCCAATCCTGCTGAGGCCGCACCTTCCTGCTGTCTTCACTGTGGACAGCACAGAGCACATGGAAATCCTAAGTCCCCCAGCACCCCCAGCACCCCCCATCAGCCTCCTGCGCCTTTCCACGGCCCCCTTTCTCCTGCCCAAGGCCAGCCTCCCCCTGCGCTTCAGATGCCTCCGTCTTTCTGACCACCCGAGCTCGCCTACACTGTCACCTATTAGCCCACAGCGGTTTTGTAAATGGGCCATTTTCGCTCCTCTTGCCTGCGACTTCCCCCGCATTAGCCTTCCAAGATGCGCTGGTTGCTCTCATTTGTAAATGGCCCAGGCCTTGGTCTCTGTTTTTCCCCACCTTCTACTCCCTTTCCCTCTACAGAACTTTCTCCCAAGTTTTCCTCCTCCGCTCCCTGAGCTCCATCACGTGGCCCTTCTCATTTTCAATTTGTTTCTTCTTTGCGGTCTTGCTATGTAGCTGAGGTTGGCCTTGAAGTCATCATGTAAGCCAGGCTGGGCTCAGCCTCCACAGGCATGTGCCACCTGGCCCAGGCCTCCCGGATCCTAGACGGGGGGCTGCCTTCCCCTCCACGCGGCCTCCCCACTCACCCAGCTCACTGCTCATTTAGCTCCACCCTCCCTTCCTCGAAGAAACCTGCCGGACTCAGGGTGGTTCCTTATGAGGAGCTTCTGTCACATGTGTCTTCTTCGAAATCCTTACCACAATTATGATTAAGCAGTTAATGGAGTAATTAGTGGTTGGCTGTCTCTAGAATGAGCATTCCATGAGGGCGGGCTGAGGGTGTCTCCTCCTCCCTGGACTTAACGCGTACCTGACACAGAGGAGGTGCTGCAGGGGTATTTGTTAAAGAAAGGCCTGAGGCCTCCTGCCCCAAACCCAGCAGGTGACTGCTCCACCTGTTCAAGCACCTTCAAGAGCATAGGGAAGCTGCCACCATCTCCTGTCCCTGCTCCAGGCACTAGGACTCCAGCAGAAGGGCTCTTGGGTTGACAGCATAAGCAGGGCTTCTTAGAAGGCCAGTTAGCCCGTGGCTGATTTATTAACGGACTGTTTCTCCCGCCCCCTCTGGCTCTCAGATGTGGAATACACCGATGAACACTGCCATTTGGTGAGTTGAGGCTTTCCTGGGCCCCTGGCTGAAATTGCATGCCTTCTGGTGCATCGCCTTAGGTAACGCTGCCAATCTTACCTCCCCTTTAGATTTTACCAGATTCGGAAGCCTTCCAAGATGTGCAAGGAAAGCGACATCGAGGGAAACACAAGTTCAAAGTAAAAGAAATGTATTTGACAAAGCTGCTGTCGACCAAGGTAGACTTACTGTTCCAGGAGCGCTTTTACGGGTGCCTTGGGGGGGTGTATGATGTGTTTGACTTAATTTCCACTTAAGTGTGAAAATGTTACAAATCCCTTGTGCCTTCCGGCAAGGCAAAATGAAAGTTTAAATTGTAAACACTTCTTATCCCCTGCTTTTCTTCTTTCCTTCTTTTTTTTTTTTAATAAACTGTAAAGATAACAGCACTTTACAAATTTCTACCATAGCATCTTCAATCAGGGATTTTAATATTGTTCCAAGTTCTTTTACCCACCTTCTTGCTATTGTTATTTTTTAGGTTGATAGGATAATTATCCCTTTTTTTATTTGTTATTATAGACAAGCAATAAAACTCCTTTGAATTGCAAATAAACTGAAGGGGGGGAATCAATGACTATAAATCTAGTAAATCTTACCGATTTTTGAAATTTTTTTTAAATTAGGAATTCTGTTCACACATTTAAAAAGTGCCAGATGTGAAAGCCAGTGGAATACAACATCAGGAGCAAATTTGACTTTACATGGCTTTTTATGGGATGAACAGAAGTCTGTGGTGATTCTTCCCCCTGAAATGACTAGCTGTATAATTGCTACCATCTAACCTGACCCTAGTGAACTTGTCAGGCGTCCTTCTTAGATTATGGACCGACGGAGAGAATCGGCTTAGGGCTGAGGAGATTTGTTGAGTAGGCTGAGGACATCCCAACCCTTTTGGTTTTTTTCAGCTTTCCCAGAGAGCTCAGCCAGTTTTTTGTTTGTTTGTTTGTTTGTTTTGTTTTTGGGTTTTTTTTGATAAAATACTCAAAGGCTTTGGAAAGCACACAATAAAACCCTATGATGGAAATATAGGCAGCAGGAAAAATTCTGGGAACAGAGCAGCATCGCTTGAGTTTTCCAGGAAGACCATGACTTAGAGAAGCCAAATATGCCTGGCTTCTTGGTTTTTGTATCTGGGCCTGCAACTGACCTGTCAGTTGCTAGAGACTGCTAAGAAATTCTCCCTTCTTTATGATTGCTAAGAAATCATAAGCAAGAAGTCGTGAACAAATCTAAACCTGGGCACGGATGTTCAGAGCCTTCAGCCCTTACAGTGTTGGCCTCCCTTGATGATTTTACATTTCCTTTTCAGTTTTTCTCTGGTTGGCTCATCATGTTCTCTGGACTTTGGTGTTCTGTTCTGTTTTCAAAACCAATGCCATATTTTTTAATCTCCCAACTCTCACGCTCTTTGGTCTTGCAGGTGGCGATTCACTCTGTGCTTGAAAAACTTTTCAGAAGCATTTGGAGTTTACCCAACAGCAGAGCCCCATTTGCTATAAAATACTTTTTTGACTTTCTGGATGCCCAGGCTGAAAACAAAAAAATCACAGATCCTGATGTCGTACATATTTGGAAAACAAACAGGTGGGAATGTGGGCAGTTACTGGCTGTTTTCAAGAATCTGGGACAGAAATATTAACTGAAAGGGGGGCATGTTACAGAAGGGTTCATTTATCTCTGCACCCAAATCTTTGGCCCAGGTAAGCTATCAAGCAAAAGTGGTTTCTTGCCATGTTTCTATTTTTAAATAATACATGAAATCATTGCTTTGCAGAAGATCCTATTCTTCAGGGTAAAATAAACAAACTGCTGTCTTTAATGCATGAAAAATACTTTATCTAGAATGTTAGAGCAGCAAAAAAATAAAAGAAAAATTAATATTTTATGGTTTTTATCATAATTTTTCCATAGGAAAGACTCTTTAATTGTCCCTAAAATAAGGTTACTTTGCAATTTTCAAGCTGTGTGTCTAAATTCACGCTTTTATCACATGTAGTATCAACTATCAGAATTATACTCAACAGTGTTTTTAGGAGGGTTTTTTTGGGTTTTTTTTGGTTTGGTTCGGTTGTTGTTTTGGTATTTTAACATTTTACCCTAAGGCAGGGTATCCAGACTTCTGAATTTTCTTTAGAAAAGAAACCTGGTTAATTCCCTCAATTTGAAACAGGTTACACTAGCTCGCAGTGAGAGTTGCAGTGTGATAGGACTCAAAGCCTCCAAGCACTGATCAGCCACAGCATTTTAAAGAAGCCTCAAGAGCAGACGTGGCAGAGCTTAGGTCCAGTCCTCTCCTGTGATCCAGGTGGACTCCCGCGCTCTGCTCCGGCTCACTCCTGTCCCTCAGCCCTACTGCTGCCACACCCAGCCTGGCACTGCAGGCCACTGTTCTGTGGTGGAAGAAGTGGCACCTGCAGGGATAGCAGCTGAGTGGCGGAGGTGGTGACCTAGGCCACAGCTGAAAAGGAGATGCCGGAAGGACTTTGAATGATTCCCGGGTCCATGTGCAAGTGTTTATTTGAGACCCCACCATGCACCAACACTCTGTGCGCTGGAGTGCAGCGATGAGCAAAACAGACAAATCCACATCCACACAGATGGGTGTCCAGCGGGTGCAGATGGACGGCCAATCAAGTGTGTCCCCTGGAGGACATTAGAGGGGACGAGTGGGGAGGAGGAAGTGGGGAGGGAGGGTAGTGGGTGGCCAGAGGCCTCACACAGACATTGAGAACCTAGGGTAACTGTCAGGAGCTGTGGGTGAAGAATCCGGGGAGACAGCGTCATACACGGGGGATGAGGTCAGGCCTGGGAGAACTCCCCACTGACCAGCACCACGGCCACTTGCAACCTGTCCTCCTGCTTCCCGGGCGCTGTGTTTGAGCCTTTCTGGTTCTGAGCGCCGTGCCAGGGGTGGTTGGGTGGTTTGCAGAAGATCAGCTGTCTGGACGGCTCTGAGAGGGGAGTTTATTGTCTTTCAACAGCCTTCCCCTTCGCTTCTGGGTCAACATCCTGAAGAACCCTCAGTTTGTCTTTGATATTAAGAAGACGCCACACATAGATGGCTGTTTGTCAGTGATCGCCCAGGCATTCATGGACGCCTTTTCTCTCACCGAGCAGCAGCTGGGGAAGGTAAGGCCCCGTTCTGCAGTTTATCACACACACACTGCTGTGAGTCTAAACCCTGATGTCTTATAAACATGCAGGTAACAGACACTTGGCTAAAACCACACCAGCCAAAACGAAATAGTCACTTGTGATGACTGTGAATTTGCTTTTCTTTAAAATCTGCCCCATTTAATATTTTTTATCAGGTTTTTTTTTTTTTTTTGAGACAGGATCTTGCTATATAGTTCAGGCTGGCCTGGAACTCAGCAGTTCTCCTGCCTCAGCCTCTTGATGCTATGATTATAGACATGTGCCACCACACCCAGTTCCCATTTACTTTTATTTTTAATCTCATTCATAAAGTAAAAACCAAAATAATTAGCCTCACCCTATTGCAGCACTGTGCCTCTGAAAAACTACCATAAAGTAGATATTTTCCTTGTTTCTTAGAAAAACATTCAAAGGGCACTGACAGACTAACCCAAAATAGGAAACTATTAATGTTTGTCCAAGTCAATTCTATCTGAATATATTGTTAAAAGTCTGCTTTAGCTTTATGAGGAAGAAAACCTTGTCTGAGACTTCTAATAATACCAGTTTTTCAGTTTATAATCAAGTCATAAACATTGCTTTCCTCTGGTTTTCTTTGCTGATAAAAAGCTCTGAGAAAGCAAAGAAAGATAAAAATACAGAGCAAGCTTTGAAAAAGATATTTTGGTCTTTTCCAAGCACTCCAAAGTAAATTAAACTGAGCAATATCTGTACCTAATGGCTTTCAGAAAACTCTCTGAAAGCAGAGAAGTGGCTCTTTGATAGGAGGATCTTCATAGCACCAGGAGTGAACAGTGATTGATGCACAGGTGCCTCAGATACCCAGCCAGCTTTTCAATTCTTTGTCACCACTCTTCCTGCAAAACAAACTGGTTCTTGCTGTTGTCTTCCCTCCCGTAGCCTGGGCTCTCTCGGCGGGATCCTCGGCATCGTCCCTGGCTCTCCTTCCTCTCTCCTTCTAACCCCCATCCCCAGTCCACTGGTTACGGCTTCCTTCCCTCTTTAAGAATCCCCATCCCTTCCCTCTCAGCCCTCTCCCTTCCCCTCCCCACTGGGACAGCGTCCATCTCCTTCTCCTCACCGGTGTCCATACCTGCTTCCAGCCTTCCCCTCCTCTTCCCCTTTCCGCTGTGTCTCAGGTTATCTTTCTCAAACATCAGTCTGACCTCGCCAGCCTCTGCTTAGATGCTGGAGAATGTCTCCTGTCACCTTCCGGCTGATGTCTCTGCAGCGCCAAGTGTACCTTTCTGATCGACCTCAGGCCCCTTCCCTTCTTAGCACACTCTCAGTGTGCCCAGGTCCCATCCCTCAGGTCTTTCCTATCTCACAATCCTTGTGTCTAGTACAATCCCATTCATTCATTCATTCATTCATTCATTCATTCACAAGCCATTCATTCAACACAGTTTCCTGATGTACACCAGAAACTGTTGGAGGCTCAGCTCAGTCTCGCTGCTTCCTGTGTGAACTTTGCCCCACACATTTCCCACCAGGCTTCCTTCATGTAACTGATCAGGTTTGTCTTAGCACAGCACACTGGAAAACACTTGTGGATTTGTTTATTCATAGGAAAAAGTCATTTTTGGATTATTTACCAGGTTCTCGGTATGTTTTCTCACAAGTACCCCATAAGTCACAAGTCGTTATCGTGACTCTTATTTTATAGATGAGGAGATTGATGTCCTAAGGTTATGTCCTGCCTGAGGCCACAGAGTAGTTATAGACTGTGATTTGTCCAACACTATGGCTTTTTTGATAGCCTAATTATTTATGTCACAGTTGACACTGTAAATTTGTCTTCCCCATTAGATTGTGAGCTTCTCAAGGGCAGGTACCAATCATCTTCATCTTTGTACATTCAGTGCCTGCCCAGCATACCTGGCTGTTTATTGAATGAATGAATGAATGAATGATCACATTATTTGTGAGTTCTACCCAAACTTGACAAGAATATCGCAGTAATGTCTCCGTCAAGGCATCCTTCAGAATGATTCATCAGGCCACTGGCTGAACCACTGGATTCTACAAGACACATTAGCCTGACCATTAACTCACCTACTTCCCCCAAGGAGAATTTTTTAAAATTTTATTACAAAAATAATGATTTCTTAATATAAAATCTTCACTTACTTGCTCTTTAAATATCATCACTATTATAATTACACAAAGCCATTAAAACTGCCAGGGAACTTTGCAAATTCAGAGCCACCAGTACTAACGACTATACACTTCCTTGAGGGAACTGAAAGATCTTTCTAAGGGATGAGCTGGAAAATCTGCCAATTACTTACCAGCTTCATAGTTATATAAAGGGTTCAATCAGAAGTACAGTCAAGTCTTTTATAAATGCCAAATTCACTGGTGGGTGAGGGTGAGAGCAAATGTTTTAATTCAGGCTTTTTACGACCATTAGTAATGAACTATGATTGAAATAAGTTCCATTGTTACAGTAACTCGAAATCATGCAAAAATAATAATTTAGTTCTTTTATGAGAGGAAGGCAGAATATATTAGCATTTAATCTGCCCAAAAAGAACAGTGACTCACCAGAACTATCTAGATGGCAGTCAGTCACTCAGGCACCATTTACTGAGGCCTCCTGCGTGATGCCTTGTGAGTAGGAGGCAGTGCTGGTGGTGGAGCTTCAGCTCTGTTGTGCTGTTATAAATTCTCCATGGATTTTTATGTGGGCATGGTCGCTTTCTTTTTTTTTCAGGAAGCACCAACTAATAAACTTCTCTATGCCAAGGATATCCCAACCTACAAAGAGGAAGTAAAATCTTATTATAAAGCAATCAGGGATTTGCCTCCATTGTCATCTTTAGAAATGGAAGAATTCTTAACTCAGGAATCTAAGGTATCGTCATTAAAACCAGAAATAAGCTTCTATTTGGTGATTTTTTTAAAAAATGATTATTTCGGAGTCAACAAGCTTTTCTTTTTCTTAGAAACACGAAAATGAATTTAATGAAGAAGTGGCCTTGACAGAAATCTACAAATACATCGTAAAATATTTTGATGAGGTAAGCTTTTACTTAACATCTTCTTTTTAACCTATGGGTCAGTCCCGAGGATTTGGACGTAGTGTTCAGTAGGTCTCAGGACAGCTTTGGTGTCTGAATCAGCCAGAGGGAGGCCAGGAAGCCTGTCTGAGCTGGGAGTCCTGGCGCCAAGCCAGACCCTGCACATGGCCCCCCTCGTCTTTAAATCGTGCGCCTACCGGCCTGCAGCTACACTGAGTTCATGGGACCTACAGCCACACTGACTCAGGTTAACCCCGAGGAGTAAGTCGTGGCTTTGTTCAAGGGGCCAACTTAGGCTTCACTGTAATCTGCTAAAAATGGAAGCTAAACCTAGATTCTGTCTTCAGTAGTTATATGAAACTATGACATATGTCTAACATAAGCAACTAGTTCAATTACAACTGTTTTAATTCAGGCTTTTTACAACCATTAGTAATGAACTACCAGTCACCTTTATGATTAATTCTCCTTAACCTGGATGCGTTGTTTCCAAATATATGTTAATTCCCCCTTCCCTGATTCCCCCCACTCAGTCATGCTGGGACAGGCTATCCATGTCAATGGTGAGAATAGCTCACCAATTCCATTTGCTACTTGAAGATCAAGTGAAGAGCTAAGGTAGGGTAGAGGCAATGAGTTCCTTAAACATGATAAGCATCCCTCTTTCCAAGGGTGAGAAGGGAAGCCCTGTCCAGGAGGGGAGGGGCGGGGGGAAGTGCTGGTACTGAGGAGGATTGCCCCTGCCTGCTGCATTTAAGGAGAAATACGTGCCTGCATGTTGGCTGCCCAGGAATGCTTGCTGTGCTTGGAATGGCTGTGACCTAATGCATAAAGCAGGGCCTTGAAAGTCTGGTCCCCTGTTTGTAAGCAAATAGTTGGTATTTCTTAAGGCCCTCTATTTTAAGCTAAAGTGTTGTTGATCCTGTGATAATGACTTAGCAAAACAACTTGCAAAGTGAGTATGTAAATAATTGACGACAATGTTGGCATCTGTTTCATACAGATTGTACCATTCACAGCATCAGGAATGAAAAAAAAAAAAAAACCCAGAATTATAATGCTAAAACCACAATATCTAAAATAACTGTTCTAATTGTCAACAGATTCTAAATAAACTAGAAAGAGAACGAGGGCTGGAAGAAGCTCAGAAACAACTCTTGCATGTAAAAGTCTTATTTGATGAGAAGAAGAAATGCAAGTGGATGTAAGCAGCCTGGGGCCTGGCTTAAGGCGGCAAAGTTCTTCAGACGACTTGGGAGCAAAATGGCGCTTCAGCTACTCTGTGTCGTTAATTTTTTAGGTTTGCACAAAGGTTCCACTTTGAGCACTGTCTTTTTAAGAAGCCAAGGCACATGCACAGCTTTCAGTAAGCATATCAACCACTGTGCCTGTGTGTGTATTGTGGGAACCCTTCCGTAAATAGAGTTGAAGTGGTTGTTGCAAACAGCCTCCTTGTTTACAGAGAATACAGGGCCAGTAAGCAAGTGTCAGTATTGTCGACGATGGTCTCCACTTAAGCACAATGATATCTAAGTGGTTTTGTTGGACAACTACAGCTGTGTAGCACTTGTAACTACACTGCACCTCTGCAGAAAAAGGGATACTGCCAATGCTCAAAGCAAAACGTGAACTGAGTCATTTGGGAACGAGGTGGCGACTTTAGGGCAACCTCCAGGGTTTGCAGCATTGAAATTTTCCCCAGTAGTTCTTGGAAAAGCTGACCGCAGAATTTGGTGGTGTGTACACTTAGCATTTGTGAGTGTGTGTGTGTGTTTAAACCAAAAACTAACAGTGTTGCAACATTGTTGAAAGGGCTCGTGTTTTTCAGTGGTCGCCAACTGCACTCCATCCAACTCACCTCCATTTTCCACAGGAGCTCTAAAGCAAGGAGAGTGAGTGGGCGTTATTCAATGCAACAGTGGTTTACCCAGATCCTTGGTCCTGATGTATGTTCCTTTTTTATTTATCTTTTCATACTAAATGTCTTTGATGGTGGACATGTTGGGTATTGTAAAAAAATACTAATTTTATTTAAAAACTTTTGATCAGATCTATCTGTGGAAGTGTAAGTCACTCTAATCCTATATTTCTATACTAGTGGCTCCTTGCTTTAGATTTCTGGTGAACCCTGTGGTTATAAATACTTGTGTGTGATTTTAAAAAAAAAGATACATTTTACATTTCATCAAATTGCTGTTCACACTGGAGTATTATATATAAATAAATATATATTTGAGGCCTAAGGCCTGAAAAATATTAGTAGACAACTTGGTATCTTAGTCTTACTATGTACTTTTGGAAATTATTCCTTACAGGAGAAAGGATTTTAAATACTCATTCATGCCTTTCTTTTTAAAGAACTCCCTATCCAGTTATACTGTAGTCTTTTTATTGCTGAGTTTTTTATTCCTGAATTTTTGCTGCTCATGACCAATTTTAATACCACTGTGTTTTCCTTCTATTAAACCAGAAGAAGAAAAAGTGTAATTGGCAACTCTCAAACTTTCCTTGTGGCAGGCACCTTTTACCCTTGGTGCTCTAAGTCCCCAATCTAAGAAAAAAAAAATTGAGATAGCAAATAAAACATCGATCACACATTCCTTAAACCCATCTACCAACACTGTACGGAACACCAGAACTGAAATGTGAATTTTTCTTAGGTAAATGCAGTTCTGTTTCTTAACATCTGGTAAAGAGTGAAAAAGGTGACACCTCAACAGAAGGTTCAGAGAAAGCAGTAGTCACTGCTCTGACAGGCACCATCCCAATACTGTGCTTCTGACCACTGTCTGTCCAATGGACACATCTCAAAAATACTACCACATAGGTCACTCTTCAGTATAAGGTGAGAGGTCTGGTCCCCATCCAAAGCTGCTACGGTCTTCAAAGAGGTGAAGGCATTCATAAGAGAACAGTGATAGGAGAGTTGAGAGGCAAGGGTAGGAGAGTTGCCCAAAAGACTTCCCTTTCTCTAGGGTCCGGAGAACTCAAAGGATCAGCTCCAGCTTTATCTAAGTATTTACTGAATGCTACACGAGGGTGTCCCTGTCCAGCTCTCTGGCACAAGAGCCCTGCATGGGGACTTCGCTCCTCTTCCAGGGACTGTGCTGTTTGGAACTTTGGGCAAGTCACTTACCTCTTTGTGCCTCAATTTCTGTATATTTCTAACCTACCTCACTGAGGGGGTGTGAAGATTCACTAATGTATGTAGCGTGTTTGTCAATCCTCCAGTGAAGAGCACTGTCTAGATCACACTTTGGATCACACTAGCCAAATGCAGTAAATGGCCAAATCAGATGTGTGCTGAAGACAATCAGTCACTGGGTCTAATTTAAACAGCAACTAGAGAAACAAATGGCAAACAGTATCTATTTTCAAGTTTCTCTGCATATTTTTTGGTGCAAAACAATTCATTTATAAATTTGTTTTCTAACAGTAGTGTCTACAGCAGCATTTAAAAATTAATTCTGTTACCTTTTCTGTATTAGGATTGAAAGTCTATTTCTTATTGTATACCTGATTGAAGCTGTACTTGGAGATGAATGTTTTAAATGTCTATATCCAAAAATAAACATTTTGATGTAACTGTGGACTGTCGGTCTTTTGTTCTCCCCAATTTCCTAGCTATAATAGGTTTTTTATTCTTAGTGGTGCCATAGAAATTAATTTTCAAAAGCAAAGTGTCACTGTATATGCTGCGTGAATAAGCAGTCCCATTATGGAATAAATAAACCTAGTTTCTTGATAAATGAAGCCAACAGCTGCTCACTGCCTTCCCTTCCTCCACCATGGACTTGGACTTTCTGACTATGATGTCTCCTGGATAATGCTTTGCTGGGTTGACATGAAATTATTCCAGCAGAATTGCTCAAAAAGATGTTACATAAAAAGCTTCCCAAGGGTGTGCAGTGAAAAACAAAGCAAATGAAGGCATACTTATAGGGACTCAGAACAATAAAGTGTCATCATTTGGATGGATCCAAAACAAAAAAAAATGCCAATACTTCTTGAAGGGCTCACTGCGTTCTGCCATCATTAGCCCTTTTTAAAACAGCCATGGCATTTAATTTTGTACTAACTACAACTCAAAAAAACCATAATCAGTGACATCTTCTAAACTGCTATACATACAGTGTGTTATTTGGTCGAAATGAAATTAAACACAAAACATTAATTAGAAAAATATTTATTATAAGCTCTTTAATAAGTTATACGCACAAGCTTTTTGAAAAGGTAGACTTTTGCAATGAATTTTTATGCCATCTTTTAAATTGTCATATTTTTCCCAAAAACTATAGGTTTATAACTCTAATTGTAAACCACAATAAGAGTTTACTGACTTTGTTATTGTCGAGCACCTCAAAGATAAGGAAAAAGGAACTTTCAAGGCAGACATATATCAAAACAAAATGCCAAAAAATTCAAAGTCAATTTTATAACTTGATTTCCTAGTTAGTTGCTTTTATCAATTTATTTTTATATTCTCAAAAGGTCATTAATATATATTCTAAATATCTGTGAAACTTTAATGCTTCATTTGTCATAACTGGTCCCTTTTTTCTTGAGGCACATTCAAGTACTTTGGCAAACAGTAGCAAAGTAGCTCAACGCCTCATATGTTAAAACTTCACGTTGTACCGGTGTCTGAGAGCCCTTCCCTTTGATCTGTCCGTCTTTTCAGCAAGCACATCACTCCCCAGGAGACCCGAGTTCCTCTAGTTGTCTTCTTTGTGTTGTTTCTAGTTCTTCTAGTCTTTTGCGCAGGAGAGAGAGTTCCTTTTGATGTTGTTCCTCCTGAAAGCAAAAGAAATTGTTAGGAAACCCAGAAGCCTCCTCCCTTACACAGGCCTGCAACAGTGTGCAGCAAAGTAACGTCCACGCCAGCAGTGAGGAAAGAGAGTAGCATGAGTGAGCCGCTAACCTTACGCAAAATCCAGTCTGCTCTTCTCTAGATGTGAAATTCACTACAGGGTAAATTAGAAAATGGTACACTTACCTGGTAACCTTGAAACAAGACCAGAGTTTTACCGTTTATTATAAACAAAGCACTTGGTTTGAGACTCAATTCAATGACTAAAATCTGTGCTTACAATATTATAAAATATAGCTACTTAGTCCTTCTAAAAACCAGTCAATTAGATTCCTTCAATATTTTGGGGACCTGATACAGCAGAAAGAGGGCAGGTTTGGAAATCAGACAAGTCCAAAACTTTGTCATTTAGTAAGCAAATTTAGGTAAGTCACTTCACCTTTCTGACTCTGTTTCTTCATCAATGACTTGGAAATAAAAATACCTGCCCTTGCGGGGCATGGTGGCACATGCCTATAATCTCAGCATTTGAGAAGCAGAGGCCAGCCTGGGCTACATAGTGAGTTCAAGGCCAGCCTAAAGTGCACAGCAAGACCCTGTCTCATAAAAAACAAGCCAAAACAGTATCTTCCTTCAAAGCACTTTTCATCAGTATTAAACTAAATGCAAAACACCTATCACACTGCATTAGTATTTATGCTCAGCAGGAATATGAGTAAGTTTCACAAAGTCTACCTTACGCAAAAGCTCATCGCAACTTTCTTATCTAGTGCCCACTAGGGTATTTTATTCCCAGCACCATCATTAAAAAGCAGAACAAATTCAGATGTACTCCTTGGCAAATTTTTATGGTCCTCAAAAGGGAAGAAGTTAGGGTAGCCTGGTGGGCATGCTATTTTTGTGGCTAAGATCACATCGACAATTTGGGTTTTAAACTATTTCAATAAAATGTTTGACTGTTTTGTCCCAAAGTAAATGCTCTTACCTGCAAATGAGGAGGGAAGCACAGCTCCACACCTGGGACCGTGGCTGACGACTGAAAGCTAACGGGATTGAGAGATGCTGGTAGAGGTATGTTAGGAACCAAAATTAGACTTCGAAATTCATTATGTCTTCTCTGTATATCCTTTAGTCTTTTCTGAAGCCTCGTATATTCTTCAAATGGAACATTTTGTCTTAAAAAGAAAAAAAAAAGTACCTTCTTTGAGAGTTACATTCACAATTTTTTCTTTTCTGAGACTATGTAGCTCAGGCTATCTTTGAGCTCACTATGTGGTCCAGGCTGGCCTCGAACTCATGGTGACCGTCCTGCCTCAACCTCCCAGAGCTGAGCCAAATCACAGGCATGGGCCACCATGCCCAGCTTCACAAAATACTTTAAATTGTAAGAGTAAGTTCTAAATTCTAAGATAATCTATATATATAATACATAAAATTCTACTTAAACAGAAACATTATATATGATTATACATATTGCAGACTATCAATTTATTGTAGTTTTATGTGCCAATTAATCAGATTAAAATTTTTTCATTCTTTTGCTTTCGTTTCCACTGGTGCCCCACCCAGGAATTCCAGAACTAAAAGGAAACTCTACACCAAAGAATGCCTTATCTTACAGAAATAAAATGCTAGGTGAGCTGTATGGAAGTGCAATTTTTCTAAGTGAAATATGGTCACATACAGAATTTCATGTTGTTCAATCTGATTTTTGAAACTTAGGTATGACATTGTGATACAAGAAAAATATTAGTATTTGGTCTTTGCTCCTGGTCCCAGGCAGCTCCTGAAACCCTTGGAATCCAGGCGTGGAAAAGAACATCTTTTTTACAGTAATGCGATGACTGGTAGCTGAGGGGCCCTGGAAAGCTTTAGAATGAGTTCAGGTCACCAGAAAGACCAAGACACAATTAGGGAGTAGAACTTTGAGCCACACCCCACCCCCAGCTTGTGGGAGGGGAGAAAAGCTGAGTGCTCCCCACTGAGGAATGCAGTCAGTTCTGCTTGTGAAATGGAGCTGCCATCAAACCCCAAGGGAACAGCATCGGGGGAGCTCCTGAGTCACTGAACACGGGGAGGTCCCTGGAGGGAGATGGACATGCACGAGACATGAAGCTCCACACCGTTTCCCCTGCATCCCTTCCACTGACCGCTCATCTGTACCCTCCGTGATAGCTTTATAATAAACTTTTGTAAAGCATTTCCCTGAGTTCTGTGAGCTGCTCCAGCAAATCCACTGGACCCCAACAGAGGGTCATGGGAAGCCCTATGCACAGCCTGTCAGTCAGAAACACAGGCCCCATCCTGAGGCTGAGGCCTCAAGCCTGTGGGATCTGACACTATGCCTAGGAGAGGCTCTGAATGGAATTACAGGACACCCAGCCAGTGTCCCCTGCAGAACTGACTGGCATATGGGAACACCTCTGCCCCTCTGTCAGTATTCTACTGACTGTGTGTGAGGAGGAAAAATATTCGTTTTATCCAAATAGTAGGTAACCACAAAGTTTGTGAAGCTACTCAACTTATTAAAAAAAAAATGACAAAGATAAAAGAAAAGTCTAACTTTCTAGGCTTTCACAGATTATCATTTTTTGAAGATGATTCCTGATCATCAATCATATCAGTAATCAAATATAGTTTCAGAGTCATCCAAAGTCCTAGATGACCTGTGCCACAACTACTCAATCTCAAATCAATAATACCACATTAATAGAAGAAATAATGAGTTAAATTTGGTTTTAAAATGAAATTGGTAGCCTCCTATTTTAAGACAGCCTATTGTGAAGTTGGCAACAATCCCAATCTAGCAACTTCTTGAGTGTTCTAAAAAAAAAAAATTAGGCGCCAGGGATATAGCTCAGCAGGACAGCACTTGCCTGGCAAGTGCGAAGGCCTCAGTTTGATTCCTGGTGCAAAAAAAAAAAGAAAAAGTCATTCACATTTTGGTAAGAATTACAGCCAATACCAGTGCATATCATAAAACATTACTACATGATATTATTGGCACTTTCCATTATAGAAAACTCTAATAGTTGATTAAGTACAGGCTACCACTAATGAGTTGAATTTAAAAAAAGATTATATTAACTTGAATCAAATAAGTCATACAGTGCTACTACCGACAGCTTCTCTGCTCAAAAAATGGCACTGCTGGTTATTACCTGTGCTCAGATGTGCCTCCAAAACTAGAAGCTATAGCTCAGTCACACTTTTCCACAGTAGGAAACTAATTTTGATTCAAAGTTGTGGCCATGATTTTCAGAATTACACAACAGGCACAAGCGTCTTGCGTTTCTCGTGTCAGCATCAAGAATTCACAGCACTCCTGGATAGCAAAGCCAGTGACTAATCTCCTCTCTCAGTCCCCACCATGAGGCCAACACCTGTCACGTGACAGACCCTGTGCTGCTCAGGAGCATTCAGTTAGAAAGAAAAATAAAGATAATGCATAAGGGGTTATCAAATAGTTTTAGAAATCTTTTAAATCTATATTCTAAATAAAACATAAAATACATTATTCTCAGAAACAAAGTGCTAGGACATCAAAGGAATCTCAGTACACACACACAAAACGTATTACCTGTTTAACACCTGATTCTCTGTTTCTAATTCTTCTTTCTTTGCCTCCAAGACTTCTACTTTTTCTTGCAGTCGCTTCAATTTGTTTTCATGAAGAGACTTTCTCTAGAAAAATAATAAATAGGATCAAGCACGCTAATAATTTCCTACCAATACAAAACTATATAGTGGAAGGTTTTTTAGAGATGAATACTTTCAGTGGCTACTAGAAGGAAAGATGAGTACACACAGCTCTTACTGAAAACTGGCGAAGATAATAAAGCACAGGTCTACCTCACATCCTCAGCATGACAGGATTGTTACCAATGCCCAATCAGAAAACTGGTGTCAATAACTAAATTACTACAAATAAAAATCTGAAAAAGGGAAGAAGTCAGATCTTACTAATGAGTCTGTCCTCTGCAAAGGAATCATGAGCTCTTCCTCACCCCAGAAGATATGTGTTTAAAAGAAGTGAAATAAAGTTCAGAGTCAAAAGGATGCTTACAACTGATGTTGCTACCAGAGTAAAAAATTAAAGGATTAGAATACTAAGAGTTTAAATTCCTAGCAGTTGAAAAGTATGTCGTTCTAGATATTCAAAGGAAAATAATTTATATAATACCAGTGAAAAGTTTCTAAAAGTAAATGATTATTTAATTTTATTAAATGACATGGAAAAATCTGAGTATAATGCAAAAGCAGTACGAGAAAAAAAGGTAGTATTTTTCCAGTTTCTATAAACAGGATTTTGTGGGCTGGGGATTTAGCTTAGTAGCATAAGTGCCAGCCTGGAAAGTGTGAGATTGTAAATTCAATCCCCAGTACCTAAATAAATTAATATAAACAGGATTTTGTTAACTTTTTCAATCATGTGAGCCCAAGGCCTCAAGCATTCCAATTCTAGCACTGAGCTACTTCCTAGCACATTTAGGACAGTATCTTGCTAAGTTGCAGGTGGTGACCTCAAACTTGAAATCCTCCTGCCTCAGCCTAAAGAGCTGCAATCATAGCACATACCACACTACACATGGCTGCGCTCAGGTTTTGGCACTGGTAGGGGGTGAATCTGGGGATTAAACCTAAGGCCTTCACACTGAATTGCAATCCCAGCTCTTTTTATTTTTTTATTTTGAAACAGGGTCTCACTAAAGTCACTAAATTGCCCACATTGGGCTCAAACTTGTGATCCTCCTGGCTCAGCCTCCCAGAGCACTGCGATTACAGGCAAGCGCCACTTCCTTGGCTGTTTTGTTTTACTAGATACATACAATGTTAGAATTAATTTAGTAGCCGCAAACCTTTTAAATATTTGTTTTAAATTTTTATTAAAGTATACCAAGTTCACAGAAAAATGCATAGAATGTAAATGTAAAACTCAATGAAAAATCACAAAGGAAAAGATGTGCCTAGCTCATAGGTCAAGAGCACTGCTGTGACCAGAAGTGCCCCTGCCTGTCCCTCAGTCATTAGCCCCCTCCATCCTCAGAAAAGGTAATCAACTCGTTCCTTTCCAGTGCTGCAGTTTACCTTTTCTATTTGTAAAACTTCGTATGAATGCAGTCATAAAAGAACATTCTTTTGTAAATTACCTTTTTCCTTCACTTAACAGTTATGTTTGTGAGATCTGTGCACGTTGTCACTTACAGGGATAGTTCATTCACTGCCATGTACTACAGTCCCCTCTGACTACCACATCATTCACTCTCTTCGCCCAGCTCGCTACAAGGCCACCTGGGTTACTTCTAAGTGAGGTATTACCAGTACCCCTTCTTCTCATCGGCCCCCTCCCCCACATCCACCAGCACCCCAGTGGTCTCCTCATTCTCTATCTACCTTGGCAGAGGAACCACTCTTTTGAGCTATATGACCACCAGTACCTACATATGCACAGGTATTTAAGGCATCCACCCACCTACACCTCCACCTCCTACCTGTATTTAAAGAAATCATATAGCACATATTTTGCATAAGGATTTTTCTCAATATTTTATCTATACAATTAAGCCACATTATTGCATGTTACAATATTTTTATTGTCACCCATTATGCAAATATACCATATTTTATCCACTTTTCTGTTGAACTACTTCTGGTTTGATATATAAAGTTTTAGTTTTGGTGCCGGAGATTGAACTCACGACCTCCTGCTTGCCACACAGGTGCTTATGCCGCTGAGCTAAACCCCTGGTCCGAGATACAGTTTTTATGGATATTCCTGAACACATTTTTGATGGATATGATTCTCATTTTACAGACTGTATACCTAAGGCTAGGATTATAGAGTGTTGTTTTTTTTTTTTTTTTGAGTATTCTTGTCTTAGTATATATTGCCAGTTTTCCAAACTGATCATACCAATTTCATGCCCACCACCAAGATATAAAAGTTCTACCTGTTCTACATCCTTGTTAATACATGGTAGGGTCAGCCTTTTGAATTTTACCTCTTTGGTGACTGGCAGCAGCATCTCAGTGTAGTTTTTGTTGGTTTCTTCTGGACAGCTGAAGATGCTCAGTACCTTGTGCACACTGGTCATCTGCATACCCTTTTCTGTGACGTGGAGATTATAGCCTTTTGCTCATTTACAGAAAATTACTTTGAGTAACCAGTTTCTTACTGATGAAATTTACTGATTAAATTAAATTGCCTACTTTATAAATTTACAATATGACTCCTTTGTAGATATATGTATCACAGATTTACCTAGCCCCAGAATCTAGTAGCATTTTGATAAAAAGAATCTTCTAGTTGTAATAGAATTATCATTTATAGTTAGTACTTTCTGTGTTCAGTTTTAAGAAATCTTTACTTAACAAGTTCCCAAGATTTTCTTCTAAAATTACTTTTGAAAGCTTTATTTTTGCCTTTGACACTGAGATCTCTAGGTTCATTTTTACCTATGTTGTAAGTCTGAATTAAAGATAAGCAAACGATATAGTACCCTGCACTTAAAAGATTAACCTTTCTCTACTGAAATGCATTGTAGTGGTACCTTTGTATGGGTAAGAATCCATATGCTCACTGGTCTGTTTGTAGAGTGCATTCTGTTCTATTTGTCTATTTCTATCTATCCTTATGCTGATACCAGTTTGAATTACTGCAGGTTATAATAAACATTAGTGTCTAGAAGTGTAAGTCCTCTAGCTTTACTGTTCGTCAAGTCTGCCTTGATTATTCTACATCTTTCTATTCTCATATAAATCTTAGGATCTACTTTCTAATTTCGACAAAGAACCTGCTGAGAGATTTTGATTAAAACTGCATTCAGTTTACAGATCAATTTGGGAAGAACTGACATCTTAATAGTGAACCTTCTAAATCAGGAGCAGGTTAGATTTCTACTTAAAGTATTCTTAAATTTTTCTAAGCAGTATTTCTTTTTAATGTAGAAGTCTTACATATCTTTCATTAGATTTGTTTCTAGGTATTGTCTTTTTGCTATTGTAAATGGCATTTAAATATTTTATTCTGTAATTCTTATGTGCATAAAGATAACTGATGATTGTTATTTAACCTTGTATCCAGCAACTTTCCAATTCCACATATTTTAAAACTTTATAGACTGGCTTATATTTTATGCACATACATTTATATCATCTGTGAATGGCAATTTTACTTCCTCCTGTTATATCCACTTCTTTTTCTTGATTTCTTACATTACCAGACCCAAAATAAAACAGTAAGTAAAATGGTGTCACTGCATCTATTTGCCTTGTTCCTGAACTTAGGTGAATGGAAGCACTCGATATGTAATCAGTAAGTTGTAGGATTTTTCTAGATACCATTTAGCAGATTGAAAATTTCTTTCTAATTTGATAACTTTTCTTTTTTTAACGACAAAAATGTTTAAGTTGTCTTTCTGCATCTATTTAGATAATAAACACAGGGTTCCCCCTGCCTGGTAGTGATGACTGAACTGGAGGTCATTGTACTAGGCGCTGTCCCTACCCCTTTTTATTGTTACTTTGAGAACGGGTCCCATTAAGTTGCCCAGCCTAGACTCAAACTTGTAATCCTCTTGCCTCAGCTTTCCTGAGTGCTGGGAATATAGGTATCTGCCACCATACCTGGTAGATTTGCTTCTTTGTTTTTTTTAGTGCTGAACTATACTGATCAATTATGTATGTTAAGCTTTTATTCCTAGAATTAAGCCTACATGTTCATATTACTATTTTAATGTATCAGTGGATTCAGCCTGCTAATATTTTTTATTTTGACATCCATGTTTATGATGATGTAATTTTTCTTACAATGACTGCATCAAGTTCAGGCCTCATAAAGTAAGTGGGGATGTATTTCCCATTTTTCAATTTTCTGAGAGTTTAAGATTGGTATTATTTCTCCCTTAAGTATTCAGAAGAATTTACCAGCGAAGCCAAATGAGGCATTTTCTTTGTAGAAGGTTTTTAATTAAGAATTCCATTTCTTTAATAGAAGACTCTTCAAATTCCGAATTCTTCTTTCATTTGTTTTACAATGTTCTTCAAGGAATGCATTCATTAAATCCAAATGTTATAAATAAATAAGACAATCATTTTTAATATCCTCTTTAGTTTACAAACTGTGAGTTAAGTGGTGATATCCCTTTTTCATTAGTGATATCATTCACTTGCATTATCTAATCTAATTTTCGGACTGTTTAAGAAGAATCAGTCTTGCTAAGCCTTTATCGGTTCTATCAATCTTCAAAAATCAACCCTTAGCATTTTCAATTTTCTACATTTCCTGCCGTTTCAATGATTTCTGCTTATTATCTTGAAGATGCCGATGATGTCTGTTGTCAAATCTATCCACTGAATCAATAATTTAGTTAATGAGTTTTTTAGCTCTACGCTTTTCAAATGCTTTCCAGTTGCTTACTGCAATTTTCAAGCTTCTATTTCTGAGCATATGAAATAATGTTTATTTTAAAAGCTGTGTTTGATTACTGTTCTCTGGACCCCCTTTGGAAGTCTGTTTATATTGGTTATTTTTCTTGCTTTTTTATGTTATATTATTTCATTATGTGCCTATTTTTGTATTTTTAAATTAATACAATATATTTCTGAGAGCAGTTTAAAATTTACAGAAAAGCAGAACAGAAAGTACAGAATTCCCATATATTGTCTCCAACAGCCAGTTTCCATTACTAATCACACAGATTGTTAATACTGATATGCTTTTATTAATGAATGTCTACAGTTTAAAATTAGGTGTCATTTTTCATGTAGTATACTTTCATGGGTTTTGCCAAACACACAGTGTCATAAGTTTACACACAGTAGTTGCACAGTAGTTGCACTGGCCTAAATACTCCCTGTGTTCTACCTACCATCCTTCCCAGTACCCACAAACCCTAGCAAGTGCTGATCTCTTCACTCTCCACAGTTTCGTCTTACTCAGAATGTCATATAGTTGGAACCACAGTACACATCTGCTTTAAACTGGCTTCTTTCATTTACCAATATACATTTAAGTTTCTTTCATTTCTTTGTGTGGGTTACTGGCTCACTTTTTTTATTGTTGAATAATATTATGTTCTATGCATGGATGTGCCATAGGTTTATCCACTCATCTCCATTCATCTACTGGAGGTTGTTTCCAAGTATTGGCATAAAGCTGCTATAAATGTTTTATATTGTAGTTTGTGCAGACAGAAAGTTTTCAAGTCATCTGAATAAATACATGACTGGAACACGACGGTGGGTCATATGATAAGACTATATTTAGCTTTATAAGAAAGGCCTGGAGTATCTTTCACAGTGACAATAAAATTCTTCATTCCTACCAGAAACGAATTAGACTTCCTACTATTCTATAAGGTTACCAGTAAGTGGTGCTACCAAGTGTTTTGGAGCTGAGCACTGCATAAAAAAAAACAAAGAAGTAACTTTAAGCCTACAATGTTACTTTCCCTTAAAGCAGATTTGTATCTGTTTCTATCAGGCAGCTAGGAACACCAGTAATATGAGTAACTTTAATGCAGTGCACAGGGATGAGATTATCTGGTTACGCTTTAGGACTTGCAGGAGCCAGGCTGTCTTTAGTTCATATTAGTCAAAGGTGAATCATCTCAAGATCCCAACCCAAAGCACTTGAGGGTTTACCTGACTCCTGCTTTGGGGCAGATTTTGAACTGTGACTTTTGTTTCCCAAGCCCCATGAAGTGGTCAAAGCTTTGCTCAGTTTCTTAGCCTCCCAGATGGCTCCTCTGGAATCAGCAATTTTCTCTAAATGAAAAGCAACCACAAGGGCCATACTCCTTTGTAGGTTTCCTGACTCTCAGGATCTCGGTCCCCTACAGCTTTGCTGCTTTGTTAGCTTACTGAAGATATTTTTAAAAGCACTTTTTAAAATTTAGCCTACTTGTTATGTTTTAGCCCAGTCAAACTGCTATAACAAAAGACCTTAGGGCTTAGCTAACTCATAAATAATCGAAATTTATGCATGGTTCCAGCAGCTGGGAAGTCCAAGCTCAGTGGCGCCTGGTGGGGCTAACTGTCCCACTTCCTTCCACTGGGCCTTCACATAGGAAAGGGGCAAGGCAGCTCACTAGGCTTCTTTTATAAGGGCATTAAGCCCACTCATGAGCGCTCTATCCCTGTGGCCTACCCACCCCAAAAGAGCCACCTCCTACTGCCATTACCTAAGGGTTAGAATTTTATCACATAAATTTGGGAGGGTCACAGACATGCAAACCATGACACAGGGTGAGCTGGCCCACATAGGTCCTACTCCATCATTACAAGAGCATATGCTTCTTTTAGGCATTAGGTATTTCACCTAATGGCACATATTTTAAAGACAGAAATGCTTAATACTTCATTATTATATGATCATATACTAAGATCTAGTTGAACTGGTCATATAAATTATAGTAAACTATAAAAACTTACACCTCATCATGAACAAATCTTAATTAAACATGCTACCTTAAATGATACATATACATATTTTTAAAGAATATTTTTCATATACATACACACATAAACATAGTTGAGAGAAGGAGGGAGAGAGGGGGAAAAGGAAGAGAGCGAGAGACAGGGAGGGGAGGGAGAGCGAGGGTGGGGGTGAGAAAAGGTACATGCAATTAGGCCATGTATGAACTACAGGTAAGGATGCAGGGATTCCTATAGGAAATTCCCGTCTTTAAGTACAAAACCATAAGAAATACCATTCTAGAGAGGATAAGACAAGAATTAGGCTTTATAATTACATGGGGATTTGGATTCACCTGAAAGCTTTCCAGTGAGGATTGGTGACCAAAAAGCAGTGGTTTAAGAGGATTAATATGGCATCATATTAACAGCATACAGCAGAGATGCAGAGAGTCCAGTCTGGAAATTAACTTCTTAAAGACAGGCTCATGACAGGGGTGTTTCACCACTGCTTACAAAACCGAATGTACTATGTACTACACATCTGCTTTTTGATAGCAACTGAGCTAGAATACAATTAAAACAATGTATGTTGTCAGTTGGTTGAAAGACTCAGTGACTACTCAAGGTTCTTCTTCATCACCACCATCACCATCACCATCACCGTTATCACAACCACCACCATCACCGTCACCATCAGTGTCACCGCCGTCGTCTTTGTGGTCGTGCTTTTTCCCAGATACCCTTGACCCAACTCTAATTCTTCAGATGTGCCTGACAAACGACGACCCTGTTTATATGATTCTGCCTGGACCCATGCAACACACACACACACACACACAGTGCTGCCCAGTCTCACCTTAAAATCCACTAGCTTCAAACAGGCTCTCGTGCTTCCTGGCAATCCTACTGAATCTCCCGGGTCTGAGCACACTCTCAAACTCCTATATTATTCTTTATATCTTTTTGTCTCTCTTTGAGTTTCTATTACTTCCAATCCTGACTCTCTAAGATGAGGGCCCTGTTTTTCGGCACCAAGAAAATAATGTAGCAATATGTAGAGAACTCTTTCATATCTCTACTGTATCAATTTACCGAAATCTCATTATCATGGACATTGTCTTTTTTCCATTTTGTTTTGTATTGTCTGAATGCTTATGTCTCTCCATAATCCATATTTTAAGATCCTAATCCTATAAAGAAGTAGAATTTTGGAGAGATGATTAAGTCATGAAGGCAGAACCCTCAATGACGGAATTACTGTAGTGTTCTTAAAAAATAGGCGAAAGGGAACGGTTGCCTCTTCTCATCATGTGAGATCGTGGCTAGAGGCTGCCACCTATGAACCAGAATGTGTCCCCACCAGACACAGAATCTGCCAATGTCCTCCTCTTGACCCTCCCAGCCCCCACTGCTGAAAACAGTGAAGTTCTACTGTGCATGGGCTACTCAGTTTATGATACTTTTTGGTACCAGATAAGCAAAGATGCTCTCTCCCTCCCACCTCAAAACTGCATCTCAGGCCCGTCTACCTACTAAAGCACATCACTCCTGCAACTGCTCTCTCCTTCTTCTCCCTCATCATTTTGCCCCATGGTACTAAACTATTACATAATTTTTCACTTCTTAAAAAATATTTTGATCCCCTTCTCTAGCTACTAGCCTCATTTTTCAGTTGTTCCTCACAATAAAACTCCTTTGCCAAACTCTGCAATTTTTTCTATATAACCAGTTCTCCTTGATTCCACTTCAACGGAGTTATCTATCTACTGTCCCGTGGAAACAGCTCCTTCCAAGGTAACCGGCGCTCGCCAACAGTCGGATCTATTCCTGCCGTCATATACTCTCTCTTACCAGCTTCCCTAGCAATCTCACTTGACACAGGTGATCCCTGAGGCATTTTCTTTTCACTTGGCATCTAGTATTTTCTTGTTTCTCCTCCTACTGCACCAGCCATAACTCAGTCTCTTCCTTTTCAACTCCTAGGTAGGAATTCCTTAATGCTTAATGCTCAGATTTGTTCTCTTGTCATCAAATCTCACTGCTTTAAATACCAC
The DNA here is from genome assembly GCA_004027455.1 of Hydrochoerus hydrochaeris. NCBI lineage: Eukaryota > Metazoa > Chordata > Mammalia > Rodentia > Hydrochaeridae > Hydrochoerus > Hydrochoerus hydrochaeris. The sequence continues at coordinate 50,871 of PVLA01007353.1, read as the reverse complement.
TATATGCTGATGATTCCCAACTCTTTATGGCAGCTCAGTCTTCTCCCCTGAACTTCATATTCGTGTATCTGTTTTAGTCCTGTTTTTTTTTTTAATTTTTTTTAAGACAAGGTTTCACTGTCTAGTAGAGGCTGCTCTCAAACTCATGACGATCCTCCTGCGTCAGCCTCCCAAGCATTGAGATTACAAGTGCTTCTGTGTCTAAGTATCTGTTTAACAACTGTATTAGTTAAAGTATTTATCTGACAAAAAGAAAAGGGTTATTGTGGTTATAGTTCTGAAGGCTCTGGTCCAAGACTAGACAAGCCCAATACTTTGAGCCTCTGGGAAGGATAATCTGTCACAGCAGAAGCACACAGTGCAGCAACCACTTACATCACAGGCAGGAAGCAGAAAGAAACTGAGAGATAGGGCTCCTACAATCCCCTGCAGTGGCAAAACCCTCCCAGTGGGGCCTGCCTCCTGGAGGTCCCTGGTACCTCCCACTGTTACCACCCTGGGAGCTGGACTGCCAACACAGGGACTTCCCTCCAAACCACTGTGGCACCTTAAAACATGTGTCTTATGTAACCCAAACCTGTTCCTTCCGTACTCCTCTCCTAACAGTAAATACCAATTGCTCAAATTCAAAATCTTATGTTTTCTTGGATTTATCTCTCTCACATCCTTTAACTACTGCAAACTTGTACCTTGAACATATATACAGACTGCAGCCAGCCATGGTGGCACAAGCTTGTAATCTCAGCACTGAGGAAGGCTGAGGCAGGACACTCACTGCAAGTTCAAGGCCAGCCTGGGCTCCATAGTGAGTTCAAAGGTAACCTAAACTACATAGCAAGACCCTGTCTCAAAATAACCAAAACCAAACCAGAAACATATACACGTGTGTGTGTGTGTGTGTGTGTGTGTGTGTGTGTGTGTGTGTAAACACTGAGACTCTACTACTTGAAACCTACTCCAAGCCGACATACTCTCACTTGGATGACTAAAAAGTATTGTCCTGAGTTCTCTGTTGTCCCTCAGCCAGATTCTTCTAACATCTAATTCAGATTACATCATTTCCCAGTCCAAAAATCTACAGTGTTACTATCTCATTCAGAATAAAAACTCAAGCACTCTCCGAGGCTGAGGCATGAGGATCCTAAGTTTGAACCCAGCATCTGTGAAAGCCTCAAAATAAAAATCAAAAAGGGCTGGTGATATAACTCAGTGCAAAAGCCTTGGGTTCAATTCCCACGGCCAGAAGAAAAACAAGAACAACCCTAAAAAGACCCTGAGCCGCTCGGCCTCTCTCCGCCCTAAGCATCTGTGTCTCCCGTGCTCCTTCACACGCTGAGCGGCTCCTGCCGCACGCCTGGACCCGCCACTCTGTCAGGAATGCACTTCTGTGTCAAGCAGCACAAGAGTCCTCCCCTTCTTCTCCTTCAACTCTCTACGTGAATGTCACCTTATCAAGGAAGCTTGGCCCAGCCACTCACACAGAGTAACACCCGCTACCCCTTGTAATTTTCTTAGCACACGTCTCCATGTGGTAATATTTATATATTTATGTCTCCCACCCACTACAATGTAACCTGTTTAGTACATGATCTGCTTATTTCTGTATCCCAGTGAATGAGTACCTGGTCCATAGTAGGTACTCAATATATCTGACTGGCTGAATAGAGAATAATCTTACAGTAAAGGTGTGAGCAAGGCTATTAGCTACAGGAATAGAGAGAGAGAGAGGACGAAGGAAATTCAAGAAACATTATAAAGGAACCACGTGTACACCAGATTAAATAGTGTCTCCCCAAAATTCTACCCAGAACTTTAAGATGTAACTTTGGAATAGTAATATATTTGACCTTGATCCCTAGTTATTCATGTAGTGCTCCTGAAACCCCAGGAATTTCCTAAGTGATGAGTGACTTTGTAATTGATACTAGAAGTCTCTTTGAATCACATCTCAGTTACTACTAATGAAGTGATAACCTCAGGATGGAAGACCAAGTGATTAAACAGTAGCTACTTTAAGTTCCACTCTCCCAGGGAAGAGAGGCTAGGTGGAGACAGAGCTCTATAACTTCTTAACAATACATTTCGGTTTGGGGAGCTTCTATGCTGACGAACACACTGATCTGCTGGATGGATGGCCTGCCCCAACAAAACAAAGGACCACCACACAGCTGCCACGGCCCATGCCTTCCCCTGCCAGCTCTTCTACTTAGCTGCTCTTGAGTTGCAGCCTTTATAATAAATGGCAGACACGGTTGTTTCTCTGAGTTTTGTGAGTTGACCTAGCGAATAATCACACAGGAGGAAATGGATCATGGAAATTAGTGATAGCGACTTGGGTGGCTTGGATTTATGATTATTAGTATTTGAGGGGAAGCAGTATCGTGGCAATAAGCTCTTTAAACTGTGAGGTCTGACTTTAAGTCTGGTAGATAGTTTCAGGATTGAATGCTGAACACATGGTTGGTGTCCAGAGAATTGAAAATTAGTTGTTGGTGTTGGAAAACACTCCAGACAGACCTATTTGGAAAGAGGGACTTTGCAGATATAATCAAGTTAAGATGAGCTTATACCAGGCTATGGTAGGTCCAAAATGCAATGCAATTGTTACTCTCATATTAGAGGTGAATCTGGACACAGAGGTGCAGAGAAACAGGGAGAAGAGCATGTAGAGACAGAGGCGGAGGCTGGGTGATAGGCAGATACACCACGAACACCACAGACTAACACCAAAAGCTGGGAGATTTGCATAGCAAAGATTCTCCCCCAGACTGTACAGAGGGAGCAGGACCAGGTGACACTGCGATTTCACATTTTCAGGCTCCAGAACTGTCAGAAAATAAACTTCTGTTGTTTTAACCCATACAGTTTGCGTTTTAGTCCTAGAAAACGAATGCAGCAACTAACTAGGTCTGGAGACAGGGCAGCCCCCCGAATAAATGCCAGGTATAAAGCCCAAGTGACTGAAGAATGACTTTTGTGCAAAGAAATGCCAACCGCAGAGAAAACTTGTTGAAAGGAATGATTTTCATTTTCACATTAGCAGTCCAATTCAATTACTGGATAGCCAGATGGATGCCTGAGTATTATAAACACCATAACACAAATGAATAATAGAACAATTAAAAATATGGATATAAAAATCAAAGCTGGATCTCCCCCTTTTACTGCCAAATCCAATTAACTTCTTTCAATAACCGTGTATAATGACCATTTATCCTTGATAACTTCCTTTTCCTTTGGCTTCATAATACTATTTTGTAGCTTTGACCTCTATGACCATCCTCTTCTCAGCTCAACTTTGTCCTATATTCTTCGGCATATCCAGAATCTTATTTTATTTTATGTATCTGTTCTGACTTACCCATCTTGATGCTTTTCATTCCACTTATCTAAGCTTTACTTAAGAGTCCACTACATATCTACATAGATATACATCTAACATTTTATTTTAATCAAATCTACTTTCTACTTCTCAGCTGACACATACATCTTCTCTTTCTTATTTATCACCATATTGTGCTTTTTGTTTATTTTCTTGCTTGCTTGTTTGAGAGAGGGTCTTGCTATGTTGCCTCAGCTTACTCCAAACCTCTGGGTTCATGGGATCCTACTGCCTCAGCCTCCTGAATAGGTGAGGCCACACCCACCCACACTGTACACGGTTATATCTTCTGTAATTTTTTCCTTTCAAAATGCCTTAAGGAGTTATACTTCACTTTCATTCCAATACTTCAAGCCCAATTCTAGGCTTTTCACCTCATTCTATGTTTACTATATCAACTTCCCATCTGGTGGTTTCTCTTTATCCAAGGTTTTGTTTGAGACAGGGACTCAGTAGGTACTTCAGACTGGCCTTGAACTCACACCGTGTAGCCACACTCAGGCAATGCTCCGGCCACAGCCTCCCAAGTGCTGTGACCACAGGTGTGTGCCATCACACACCTTTCTTCTTTCTTTTTCTTGTGCACAGTAGTTCTTAAACTTACTTCTTTAGGTATTTTTCGCACATTATTTTATTTTTCCAACTAGATTCTATGGTCATCAAGGACAGGGACTAATGGTGGCTTCTATTTTCTCCCTAGTGTATGGCATGATAGAGGCCACATAATATATTCAGTAAGATATTCAGCAACTTCAAGATTATGGCTCATCTCTTTTTTCAAAACATTCACGACAGTATCTGACCAAGAGTTATTTCAGAAAAATGTATCTTAGAATAAAAATAACAAGTTGTTATTTCAAGTGCCTCAAAAGGAGAAACAATTCTCATGCTAACTTCAAAAGACTTCTCTTCCTACTCACACTTTAACAAGGAGGCGCATGGTCATAGAAGGGCGTCCCAACCCAGGGCCCCCAGCAAGCTCTTCAAACAAATCAATTGCAACAAACATCTTTTACAGGAAGACCCTTCCTGGAGATACTTACCAGAAATGCGCGAGGCAGCCTGGAGCTCTAAATAAATGCCCTCGGGTGGCAGTGAGGCACCCACCTAGCAGGGGGTGGGGGTGGGGGTGGGGGTGGGATTTAAGTTGCCAACTCTCAAGTTTTATGAACTGTTCACAGGGAAGCACTATCATTTCTGCTCTAGGGTTTCTATTTTGTGATTTAAGTCTCACTGCATAAGATACTTATGGCTTTTGTCATTTAAATAAAGAGCCAAAAATGTCTGTTATATTCTTATGAATTATATTTATGTACTCTTATAACCAACTCATTGCACTGCAGCACTATCTTTAACTCAAGTGAGAAAAAGATGTGAGTTAATTTATAGTGATTATTCTGACACAGAAAATAAGACTCACAGGGCTACGACTATAATAAAGAGAAAAGCAATAAAATACCTAAAATCAAAGAAAGTGGGAAATTAAACAGTAACAGTGCACTGGAAAGAGGATCAGAGCGAGAATAGAAAGATGAGGATTTTAGTGCAGGCTTTGATTCCTCCTGTTGAGCGATCCTAGGTACCTACACTTCGGTTTCCTAACCTATAAAAGCTATTTCAGTAGTGAGGTCCCTTTCAGTCCTAAAATTCTGTATGCATACCAGTATACAAGTATATTACAAAGTACATGTATGTGTATACTTTCTAATAACATTTCTGTGTCACATACAATGTTTTCCCACTTTCACTGATCTAAAACTGTGAGGTCTTGGTGCAGCGTCCCATATGGGTCACTGGATCACTGTTAGTCACTAAACCAAAGTTAATAATTTCCCATGACTTAAATCATAATCTATACCTTAAAAAGTGAATTTAATCTCTACTATGTTTTTACGCATCATGCGGTAGGTGCTCACAGTAAAACACTCATCCTAAGTCACAATGCTGATAAAATGTTACTTTATAAGTTTTTTAAATATCATCTCCTCTCCCAGATCTAGGTTACCTGTTGATTAGCTGATAATCTCTCTCACCACTGGATGTCACTTTTGCTCCAAAAGAAGTCAACTCAAACTAACCTTGATAATTAGGAATTGATCTCTAAGATAATTATCTCTAAAATCTCAACAAAAAGTTTATCTGTGGAAAATAAAGATCAGCTCTTATAATTTCTAGTACTTTCTTGCTGAAACTGGCTTCACATGCTTCTAGGCTTCACTGTACAAGGAGGTATGAATAAGATCATCCATCACACATCAAAAGAATTCACTGAAATCCCAAGGACACCCACACTTTCCAGCACTTGTATGGACAAAAGGAAAGTGACCTATACAGGAAAAAAAAACCAAGTAAGTGCTTATATTTGGGCATAAAACATTGGGATTCCATATAGCAGGTGTTGCTGTTCTAACCTCCATGTTATGTTAGTTTTAGCATTATGATGAGAAAAGTAACATATGCCAGGAAAGTGGAAAATTAATGACTTCTAGAGACTATTCATGGTATAACTCTGCAGTCACATTTGCTGGTTATATCCAGTGACATAAAATGACATATAGGAACAGTGCCCTTAGCTTCCAAACTAAGTATATGTGAATGATCTAGAGTTATATTTTCTTATGCAATTACAAACAATAAATGTACATACACTAATGCCCGTACCTTGGAGCAACTCCCTGTCATCTCAGCTCCTTTCTCCTCCTCACAACTTGGGCTCTAAGAATGAAACTTAGCAGTCATGGCCAACAGAAACATCCGCACCCGCACCCCCAACTCCAATGCTGTGGAAAAGAACGGCTGAATCACTGCCATAGGGATCACTGTTTCTCACAGGACCTGCTACATTGCTGAGTTTGTTGAAGCTTAAAAAAAAAAAGTGTAAACCACTGACTTTGATGAATCATTTAGCTACACAATTACACAATTTCCATGATGCACAGGACTGTTTCTAAGAAAACAAAGGTTCTAGCAAAAAGTATGCTGTAGGGGAACAACTTGGAAAAGACCAAGGTGGAAACTATCATGGCTGTTTCGGAAACTAGGGAGAGTCCCAGGTCTTACTGCTGGGGCCAGGAGATGCTTGCTTCTGCATTTGGGTTGGAAACAAAAGGGCCTTTGAACTACAAAAACCATACTGTGCATTTTAGGCAGCTGACACAGGCCTAGTCATGCCATTATGTAAGTGAAGAATAAATTAGCTAAGACATCTGTGGATGTGCCTGGAAACTTTGTATTACTCTGAAAAATACCATCTCTCTGGATCAGTAACAAAACTTAGGAATTAATCTGCTGGATGGCTTGGATTTTCCCAACTTACCCTTGCAACACTCATGGTAAAATATAATGCTTACATATCAAGTTAAGTATGTCACTAAAATCTTAGCTTCCCTTATACACTTTATTCTCCTAAAATGTGTTTTACTATATGGAAATCATTTCGATAAGAATCTCTTGCCTTTTTCTGGGCAGTTGCAGCTCTTTGTAGTTTCTCTTTCGCCTGATTATACTTTTCTTCTCTATCTGTTATACGTTCATGAAGCTTGTGCTTTTCTTCCAACCACTGTATCTGTTTTTCTTCTAACGTCCTGTCAAAAGAATATGTACGAAACATGTAAGTTCATATAAACTCTTAGGATTAAAAAGATAATCACAAGTATAAGCCAGCTCACAACACGCCTGACCACCTCCTTCCTTTCCCTCCTCGAGGCAGGCCGCTTTTGTCAGCACTACCATTTCAGCTCTTCCTACAAGCCAGGCATTGCGCTCAGAATAGCATGCATACTACGTCTTCACAAAACCCCTCTAAGGTAAGTACTTCTCTATTAAGTCTTTTTATAAGAAAAGAAAACGAAGCTTAAAGCAATTTTCATTGACTTGCAATAGGGATTCAGGGTCTAGTTAACAGTAGGTCTAATACTTAATAACCTGCTCTGATCATACTAACCATTAAGCTATGGAAATTGGACCTAATAAAGCTGGTTAAAAATGAAGCCTGGTATCAAATCTTAAAATGGAGGTTTTTCTGGCTAGAGTAAAATTCATATAAATAATATATTAAGGTAACAACAATAACATTTTAAAAGCTATTCTTCATAGCTACTTAAAGTTATTCTTTATCATACTTTATATGATCCTCATTACCCTTACTTTGGGCAGTACAAATGAGAATAACAAACTCTGAAAAGTTAAATTACATGCCTTGGGTCACACAGATTTAAAGGATGCTAGCTGGGCTTAAAATTACATTCTAGTCAAGCATGGTGGCTCATGCCTGAAACCCAAAACTCGGGAGGCTGATGCATAAGGATCACCTGGAGTTCTGGGCCAGCCTGAACTACATGGTGAGACTTTGTCTCAAAAGAAAAAAATAGAATTACATTCTACTAATTTCTAGCCCCAAGTATTTTATTCTATACAAGCCTATGAGTAACATTCAGAAACCAACAATAAATTATTTAAATTTCCTAAATAAATTAGAATTAAGTTCATCTGAAAACATTTAAGGATGCTAAGCTACAAATTTCTACTATTTTTGGCTCTCTGGAACATCGAACACCATGAACAACTTCCTTCTCTCCTTTTCCTGAAAGTTAACCTTACATATGAAAACCATGAACAAGCCTTAAAAATATGAAATCACACACACACACACACACACACACACAGAGAGCAGGGGGCATCGTAAGAGTTAAGAAAAAATGTGAAAATGTTCGATATAAACAAAATGTACAATTACATGTCTAAAAGACAAGGCAAATATGAAACCACACAATGTTCTACCACAACTGATCAGTATGACTAATTGGAATGCTGGGGTCAAACGTAAGGCCGCCTGTGTGCTAGATAAGCACTCCACCACTGAGCTACATGCCCAGCCCTCTTCTGGCATGGAGGATCTTCCAAAGAATATAAGGTCTTGAACATAGCCAAAATAACTTCCTCACCAGTTTACTTTGCTGTATACTACTAGCAAATTTCAAACCCAAACCTAAACAAAAACAAATCAGTTAATTTTTCAAAGGTAAAATTCAAAAGACTAGTTCTAATTCCAGGCAGCAAGTTACACACACTTACACACACACACACCCAGTGAGCCCACAGCCAAGCCATTCTGTTCTCTGGTATTCAGAACAGATTTTTGAAGAAATATTTGGGTTTGCTCAATGAAATGAATTTTCCTTTGAGCGTTTTCAGAATCCTTTGCTCAGGCAGATTTGAAAGGCCTTCTTTCCTATATGTTTAAATTAAAAAGAAACAATTTAAGAGTATGAAGCTCATTTTACACAAATGGAAAGTACATTATCTGAGACAATTGTACACTATCAAAATGTATTTGTAACTAAACAGAAACACATTTGATGCTGGAATCATCTCTAAAACAACTACATATTATATATAAGACAGAAAAAATTATACACAAAAGAAGCACAAACTCTACTTTTCAACTTCTAGCTGTACTTTTTCAGCTTGGCTTTTTAAATGACGGCATTCTTGCTTTAATCTCTCCACCATTTCCTTCAGCATTTGGTTTGAATTCAGCAGTTCATTCTCAGACTGGGTCAGTGAGGTTACTTGGATCTGCAAGCTACTGATTTGCTAAAGAGAGAGAGAGAGAGAGATGAAAACAGTGAACATACAGCCACTAAGCAGATGCAATAAGTTATGTAAGAAGAGGCGACAGTAAGACTCTCCCCAGCCAAATGCCTCACACAGCCAAAATACTCTCAAGGACACCTCTTAAATGAAATAATAAATAGTAGCAGCGCAGTCATTTCCTACTCTTAACCAGAGATCATCAATAACCATAAGGCCTTCAGTCACTGAGTACCTTCTTTTCTTTCCAAAAAAAAAGCACAGAACAAAGGTACTGGGAGTAGGGAGAGGGATATCAGGAGGAAAGCAAGAAAATGAGAAAAGAAAAGCCGACAATTAGAGTGAGTCTCCTATCACTGCCTCCATGCCCCAACCTTCTTGGAAAGAACTGACTCTAAAGCATGTTAGCTGGGAAAGCAGCTGAAGAAACCTGATCACCTTCCTTGGTGGGAGAGGTGAGCTACCTTTGCAAAGGTCTGCTCTCTGGGCAGTCAGGAAATGCTGAGTGCCACTACCAGAAGGACCACTCTCACCTTGACACTAAAAGAAGTCCTGTTTGTCCAGTGTTGTGGGCCAGAAGAAAGGTGCTTTGAGAAATCTAATGAATGCTAGAGATTCCTTGGCCTCTAGAGTGATATATCAAAACCCATAAAATCACTTAAGGGCTTTATTTCAATTTTCCTTCATCTGGGAGTACTTTTTCTCATCAAAAGTAGGTAACTATGGAGTTACAGATTAATAGGCTAGAAAGATTCACATTGTTTCTAAATTATATCTAAATCGTCTTCATTGAGGATAATTACATCAAGTTCCCCTACTAGCTACTTTTATCAATGAATAAATAAGAAAGTTTTCATGTTTTTCAATCTTTTAGCCATTCTGAGACATTTCTGAGCAAAAACAGTTAAGAGCCAGGGATCAAAAGCACCTATCACGAGATTCAAGGGCTAAAAGTAACAAGATTCTTTACACAATAAATTAAATAAGGGGAAATAATATTTTTTTTCTCATGGCAACAAAGCCAAATATGGTAGGACTACGTGTATGTCCATAAAGTGATTGTTAGCAAAATAAAGTAAAACTGTAAGTCTCAAATTTCTATTTTACAATGAACTTCTTCATGCAAAAGTATTACTGATTTTTAACTGGAGTGGCAAACATTAAATCTTAAACATTAAGCATTATCACTGCCTAAATAAGCAACCTTCAAGGAGCTACCACTGTCTATATCCAAAGGATGCCAACGACACTAGGCAACTTCTTTCTCAGAGAATCAAATATCATGTTCTACCAGTTAAGACTTAGAAACCGTAACTGCACATACATAAATCCTAAAAATGGAATCTTCAACATCATCTATAGGGGAGAAAAATATATTTTCAACAAAAAAAGATAACAGAATTCAGAAAAGAACATTTTTCTGTATTTTGCTCAATCTTTTATAAATTTTCCCTGAATCCAAATTACTTTAAATAAAATATAAATTTCTTTCTATAAATACAACTCTTAGACACAAGGACAAAGAAATACTTCACGGATAAATGTAAAGTTGCAAGCCAATTATTCAAGTAACCTTCAAACATAATATTTCTAAGTAATTTTTAAAATTTAAAATGCTAAACATTGGTTTTTTGTTTTGTTGTTGGATGCTGGAGGTTTTTTGTTTGTTTTTTGGTTGGTTGGTTTGGTTTTGAGACATGGTCTCACTACTATCCAGTTCACAATAGCCTTGAATTCTCTGTCAACCTCCTGCCTCAGCCTCTCGAATACTGGGATTACAGGCATGTATTACCATGTCTGGCCTAATAACTGTCTTTAACTATACTTTTTAAAACTTTGCATGGCAGGTTGGGGATATAGCTCAACAGAATAGCACCTTCCTGGCAAGTACAAGGTCCTGAATTGATTCCCAGTACCAGCAAAAAAAAGAAAAAGATAAAAAAACAACTTTGCAAGGGCTACAGCATACAAATATATTAACAAAAATAGCAGCTAGCAAAAGAAGCTTACTAAATTAAAGCAGGAAGGTTGAAACATTTCATCTTTATGCATCAGTCTCATCTGTGTTATCAATTGACATTATAACACTGGTAAGAAAACTACAAAATATACAAAATACAAACATAAAGAAACATTTAACAAACTAAAAACAAAATGTCTCCTAAAATCATACCTGTTTCAGATCAGAATTTTCATTTTTTTCTTTCTCAGCATTTTCAATATTCACAATCTGTTGCTGAAGTTTTAACCTAAAAACCATAATCCAACAAAATATATTACAAATCTATGGTTCACTTTTTACGGAATTCCTCAATCATTCCATTGATTGGTTTTACAGCAGGCACTGTGCTATGCACACCGGCAGATCCAATCCTGAAGATTAGAGGCTATGTCGGCATCTAACTGTGATGAAACACAAAGGACTTCTTCCACAACAGGAAACAGCACTAAGAGGAGGAGATGTCCACCGGCCCAGGCGTACAGGAGACAAAACTGATGAGAAAGATTTTAACAAACACAGGGATCAGCCTGAACCGTCATCAGAAAAGTACAGAAATGTGTTCTTTAGGCCTCAGAAGGCAGTTCAGTCAAGAAGAAGGAACCTTGTACCCATCCAACTTCAACATTTACAGTCTATGAAATGCTATCAGACATACTGCTATTTCACTTTCACTCTTTAAGGCCACAGATTTCAAAGAAAATGGCCTCTTGCAGGACAATATACTGCACTGTATAAAATACCTTATGAGCTTTTAATCCCTGACATAAAAATTTGAAGAGGACATAATCTGTACTCTCTCCTAAAGAAATGGTGCCTGCTCAGCCACAGCCCTAAAATCCAAACTAGCTCCCTCTGACAGGCTGAGGCAGGATGACTGTAAGTTCCAGCCCAGCCTAGGCAACTTAGTGACTCAGTGAGATCACGTCTCAGAGGAGAAGGAGCTCAGTGCAAAGGCTGTAGGGTTCCATTCCTACACGCACACACCAGAAATGACTCATCAGCGAGAGAAAACTTGGTATTAACTAGATTTGGCAGGACAGGCCCTCAACCTCCTTTTGAAGATTCTTTAAACATTTATATATAATTCACTTGGCACTTGTTTTTATTACTAAGTACAAGATTTTAACAAATATCTACTGCTGGACTGAATGAACCTAAACCCTGGATCAGACATTAAATATGTAAGTTGAATAGGTAATGTAATTTGGAAGGAATCTGATGACTCACTGCTTGAGATGACTACAAATGAATGCCAGAAGCAACAGTGCTAAAGGAGGGGGATAAAATTCTTACTCCTATTCTACCTATATTACTAGTACTCTCTCAAACTTTTTGTGCATTTCCTCCATAAATATTTATGGACATCATTAACTTGGTGCTTTTAGGTTACTGAATGAATAAAGACTTATTTCTACAAAATCATAACAATGAACAGAAGAGAGAGCACTGTGGGTCCTAGACTAGAGTCAGGGTTAGAAAACACAGGCTCTAAGAACATCCTAGCTCTGATAAAGAATGTAGATATATATACAGTACTTGGATGATCCAGAAGAAACAAGACACAGTAAGAAAGCATTCATGGCTAGACTGCTTCAGTAGAAGTCTACAGTAAGGATAAAATATGCCCCCCAAGCTGAAGACAAGAAATAAATGGTAAAGAGCATCCAAATAGCAGTAAAGCATGAAAGAAGAACACCATCACAGCAGGTTAGAGGAGATGCTACGCAGCACAGGCCCTTGTTCAGCTCACTTTACTGATACGCTGCTGGATTACATTCTAAAATTAATACCAGATTGTTTAAAAGAGAAAATTAGTTCATGATTTAAGATATTACATTGAAGATTTTAAGGGATAATGGGTTTTAACACAAATAAAATTCATTTTAATAGATATTATCAGGGCTTAGGAATAACAGCAAGGATTTTAAATCTCGGTAACAAAAGAGTTCAAGAAAAGTAGATAGTGTTTCAAAAGACAGTGTTATAGATATAGGAATTAAAGTATAGTATTTTTTCTGATAAGGTTTTTAATATTTAAAGTGTGTCACAAGGCAAAAGAAAGAAAGTTTTATATTGTAAGTATAAATTAGAGAAAAAATGCCAAGCCTGGTGGTGCACACTTATAACCCCAGAAACCTAAGAAGCTGATCCAAGTTCAAGCCTAGTCTAGGCAACTGAGCAATTCACTCAGATCCTATCTCAGCAATTAAAAAAAAAAAAAGGCAGGGGGACAGGGTTGTAGCTCAGTGCTAAGGCCACAGGTTCAAGTCTCAGGACTGCAAAAACAAAGTACAGTAAAAATGCAATTAATTTTCATTAGGGCCCAGTTAAGGTTACATATGAGAGATACAGTAAGAATCTGAGATGGAGAATGATATGCTGAAGGTGAAGAAAAGCATAAATGACAAAATAAGATTCTACAGGTAATAGAGAAAACATCAAAGCATAGTGTACTTTAGAATTAAACAGGGAAAGAATGTTTGTGCTGTAATAGGAAGAGAAATGAGAATAAAAAGGGATTAGGATACAGAGTGGTAAGAGATTATGGAGACATTTAGGTCCTTAGAATGAATGGATTTTTAGGAGACAGCAAGGCCCAGGATGTGGCTATGTGTGTGAGACGATAAAGTGGAACAGAGACAAAAGTACCAGAGTGTGAATATGATAAACTGCAAGGCTAAAGGTGCTGAACTGTTCAACAGTATGGAAGTACAATCGCTTTAAAATGATGGCCAGGGACAGAAAATACAGAAAAGTGGAGCCAGGATCAAAGACCTCAGTGACTTAAGGAGCACCTATATATCCATAACTGGCAAAGAAGACAGACAGGTGCAAACTACATGCAACAAGCATCAAAGGAAAAAGCGTTTTAACTGAGGTAGTCAAATAACAGTCTGACAGCAAGACTCGGTGTTTACACATATGGATTTCCCTTGTTGGTCCCTTGTCATAAGAGAAAGGAAAAAAAGACAAAATGACATCAGGAGGGAGTATGAAAAATCTTACAAAAATATTTCTTGGTACCAGAACAGGGATTTCAAAGGTTAAAGCAGAAACCATTGTTACACGGAGAACTTTAATGAATAGAAAAGGGTGGGGAAAACTCAGAAAGTGAAGGATGAGTAAATTGGGGAAAGAAACTATTACACTTTAAAAGTCATTTTAGCAGTAGCAACACAAGGGCCTCCATAGAATGGAGGACCAAGGTACAACAGAGCATGTAGCTGTGCAAAAATGCAAATGGCAGTTGTGGAATCACATTAAGATGGAGCTGTTCCAAGTTCCTTTCAAAGTATAACGCAGTCAACCGTGATGCTGGAGGGACAGCACAGTGTGTATCAGCCACTGCAACATTCAACAGATATTTACTGAATGCCTATAAATGCTGAGCCCAGTTCTAAGTGCTACAGACAGATACACTGAAAAGTAACAGACTGAATTCCAATCTTAACGCTCCACAGTGCTGTAGGACAGAGCTTTCTTTGATGATGGAAATGTTTTATAAGCTGCACCTTCCAACACGACAGGCACTATCTATGTGTTGCTACTGTACATTTAAAATGTGGCCATATGACTGGGCAACTGAATTTCAATTCTCAAAATTTTAAACTGCTACATGTGACCTGTGTTACCACACTGGGCATGAAAACTCTTGCCTTCATTTGATGTTAGGGGGAAAGCAATGGAACGTGGCAAGCAAGAGAAGTTGTAGTTCAGAGTTCTCTATCATCACAGATTCCTAGAACAAGTCTTTGTAGAATGGCAGGGGCTTCCTTATACCAACCTTCTGAAAGCAAGTTTCCTGCTTATAAGCACTGAAAATGGATACTGGTCATTATTAACAAAAAGGATATAAGAACCCACTGTATCAAAGGAGAACTAGAGAACCAGAACCAGGATTCAGTAATTGACAGGAATCACAGACAAAGACGTGCAACAAAAGCCACTAGGTCTTTCCAGTGCTACCACATACCCATCATCTTAATCATTTATTCTGCAGCTCAAATTCTGACAATTTTTTCAAATGGCTACCTATAGTGTCCTGTTTGCTCTTAAGATGACATATAAGAGCTAATTCTTCTCAAGATTGGGTATAAATAGAAAAAAAGCATACACTAAATGGTAATTATGAAGGGAGGAGCTAAAGATGGCCAATCAGTAAGCAACAAAATACAGAGCCTCCCGAGAGAAACAACTCATATGCCAGAATAGGACATCCTGGAGAGATCCAGACACAGGGAGATGGATCTTCTTGACACAGAAAGAAATTGAGACGTAAAAGAGCTCGTCAAACATGCAGTCTCAGGGCTACAATTGGAACAGCTAAGGTTACCAGACACGGCATTTTCACTGTGACCTGCCAAGTTTGCACCAGCCTGAATTTGCCAATTTGTGCCAGCCAGCAGAGCCGCCCAAACTCGTTCTCGCCACCACTCACAGGACCCACAGCCAGGCTGAAGCCAGGAGCTGGTGAGCCCAACAGACAGCGGAGCCGGTGAAGGGACCTTCATTAATCCACAGTCAGTGCTAGGAATGAGGACCACCCCCCATGGGAAGGGCGTGACAAAATGGGCAACATGTTGGAATCGGGTAGGAGGAGCCTGAACTGGGAGCAACAGTGACTTCAGCTGGTTGCTCCCTCCCCAGAGCAGATTCATAGGATTTTCCTGGACTGGGTCGTGCCCCTGGCCAGGATCCAATGAGCCGTCCCAAATTGATTCCCTGAGCCTAGCACGCACTAACCTGGTGAAGGGCCCTGAAGTTTGGCTGGCCCGGTGGGGAGGGGCCGGCATACGCAGCCCCTGCTTACACCTCAGTGACAAGAACAGGTAGGAGAGGACGAAGGTCCCTTGCCAGCATGCTTTGGAGGAACCGTGGCCAACAGGGAAGGGGGCTGGGACCTCCACTGTACATCTGTGTGGAGGACACTGGGACCATGACAGGAGAGAGAGGCAAGAGGAGGCCCCCAGCCCAGAACCATGAGAGCACAGATTCAGGAGAGGGAAAAACAAGGGAGACTGAGGGCAGCAAACACAGACCTGGCTTCAATAGACATTAAGAGATATCTTCGGGACCTTGTAGACGAGCTCAAAACTGAAATATTAAATCAGGTAAAGCAAGATATGAGTAGAGTAATAAAAGAAATGCTAAGGATCTCTCAGGAAGATACAGATGGAAGGGAGGAACACAAAAAAAGGAGAGAAACATTCAATAAAGAATATAAAGAAAATATAGAATACATGAAGCAGATTCAAAGAGACTACCAGGAAATTAAAAACTCCATTGAAAGCTGGCAAAACACCTTAAAGGAAACTATGGATAGACTATCAAAACTTGAAGACAAGTTTACAATGTGTGATCATGAAAGGAAAGACCTCTTAAAAATAACAAAGAAACAGGCAGTAACAATACAAAGGCTAGAAGACAACAAGAGAATCTATAAGCATAAGAAATGTGAACAAAGAAGCAGGAATACAAACAGGCGAATTATAAAGGCTATTCACAGAAATAATTGAGGAAAACTTCCCAAGCATGGGAAAAGAAAATGATATTCAGTTATGTGAGGCATACAGAGTTCCAGCCACCTACAACCAAAACAGATCTACACCCAGACATATAATGATCAAGATACCAGAAATTCAATATAAAAAAGAATATTAAAAGCCATCAGAGAAAAGAAACAGATTACCTATAAAGGTAAGCCCATCAGGATCATGGCTGACTGCTCGACACAGACCATCAGATCAAGAAGAGCTTGGAGCGAAGTATTCCAAGCCCTGAAAGAAAATAACCTCCAGCCCAAATTGATGTACCCTGCAAAGCTGTCACTAGAAACTAATGGAGAAACAAGATGCTTCCATGACAAAGAGGAACTGGGGGAATCTGTGACCACCAATCCAACCCTACAGAGAATACTGAAGGACATTCTAGGTAGAGAAAAAAAAAAATACCAGGATTTTAGGAACAGTGACAGAAAGGCCTCAATGAGTGGGGTAGGCAGTAGAATGAAGGAGAAAAGTAGACAAAGGCAGAAAAATAGCATAGCAGAAATGAGGCAGAGAAGGATGGCTAGAATCTCTAACAGAGACGGCCTTGATACACTATATTGTTGCTAGTGCACCAGGATTTAAAACCCACATTACTCACACCACTCTGCTAGATGTATTATATTCTGTTCCAGTCATTCTACCTGTACTAGATTTGAGGGCACAGACAATTATCTCAAAAATAACAGGATATAGTACAGTAATCATCCTTAATTTCCTATTAACTTAATCTAAAGCTCTGTATAACCTACACTGTTTTACCATGACTGATCATAACTGAATCTGGTTAGGTTGCTGTTTTGTATTGACAGATTTTATTCAAAGCTGTTATGATTGATAGTATCAAGTCTGAGAGTATAGGCAACTGTACTTAAGATGACAAGATTCACTAGAATATGCACTCTAGATTATTACCTGCCTTTGAAGTTTTATATTGTCTACAATTTTTTTACTAATATTGTTATGTACTGCTATATTCAATTATACTGCTATATTCAATTATGCCTGATGATATAGACAATTCTATTGAAGATAATAAGAAACACAGTAATCATTGTAGATCACCTTGTACTGTGGCTTTATATGACTTTTTTGGTTTCATGTTTTTATAGGAATTTGTTTTATTTTCTCTTGCTATGTTTTGTTTTTCCCTCTAATACAGAAAGGATAGAAATACATGTAGAGACTCATGTAAACAGCATGCATAGCTGTTTACAGTCTGTTTGAATATCTACTTTGTATGCTTTAATGTTGTAACTTGAACAACTATTTCTAAGAGGACAATATGTAATTTATCAACTAGTGATTTCTTACTGTTTATCTTTTTTTTTTTTGAAATTCTGTATTATCTCTACCCTTTACATGTTTTTTTCTCTTTAAATAAAAAATGCTAATAAAATAAAATAAAATAAAAATGATTTACTGGGGTTTTTGCTTGTTTAATGTTGTTATGTAAATCATGCTTAACCAGAAACAGTATGAGGTTCTAGGTTGGAAAAATTTACACACCATTTGCCTTTTCTTTTTGCAATGCATCACAATATATAACATTAAAAAAAATGGTAATTATGTTTTTGAAAAGTAAATACTTGTTATACACACACATACACACACACACACACACACATCCTAACTGCTAAAATAAAAATGTCAAAATATTAAAAATCTTAAGAAAAAAAAATTAGACCGAAATGAAAAACAGATGCCTGACTTTACGCCATGTAAAAGATAAAATTAAGCGGCATTCTCTATAGAATATCTTCAATGATTAAGATTCCCTTCCCTTGCATAGTTATTACTATCATTCCCCCAAAAGACTGCCTTCTCTTTCCTGATCTCACTCCTCTCCTCCTCTCCACCACTACCCCCGAGAAACAGGCATAGGACCTGGCTGAGCCACAGGGCCTGGTCTCCCTTCTAACTGTGATGCGCCCAGGGAGAGGTTTGCAAACCAGATCCAAACCATTCTTTAAACTTTTCTCTGTCTTTAGTCTCAACATAGAGTCTTGGCATCACAAAGAAGCAGACACTAGAGATAGAAAAGGAGAACGAGAGAGAGGAATAAGGGAGGGAAAAACTACTTTTAGCTGATCCACATGTGAGTTCCAGATCCAGGCTCCAAGAGAACAGAATAACCCTTGTCCTTTTCACAACTTATTTCAGCCAATAAAGCCCCTTTATTTGCATGTGATAGGTGTTGAATGCTGCCATATCCTGTAGTTGACTACACTTTATTGTATTTAAACTATTATAAATTTTATGTTTTTAATTATAGGTTAACTTCACAAGTTTTAAAAACTGAATATGCAGGGCTGGGGGTATAGCTCAGCAGCATAAGTGCCTGCTTGGCAAATGCGAAGTCGTGAGTTCAATCCCCAGTGCCAAAAAATAAATAAATACATAAATAAAAAGGAAACAGGCAGCCAGCTCACCACTCTGGTAAGTGGCTGTGGCCTGGAAGCCGAAGCTGCCCCAGAGCGAGAATCATTGGCGTTTCCTGAGCTCCTCGCCATGTTGGAACTTGCGGCACTGGGAAAACAAGCAGCCAGCTCACCACTTTGGTAAGTGGCTGTGGCCTAGCAAGCTGTGGCCGCCCCAGAGTGAGAATCATCGGCATTTCCTGAGCTCCCCGCCATGTTGGAACTTGGGGCGCTGGGAAAACAAGTAGCCAGATCACTGCTCTGCTAAGTGGCTCACAGCTCAGCGTGCGGGCTAAGAATCAAACATCCATCCCCCACTCTCCCTAGCAAATGGGCGCCAGAGATCTGAGTATCTCTTGGGAGGATCAACATATGCAATGTAGCAAATAAGGGGGATATCCTTCTACCATCTCTTTGAAGGCAAATATCTTTATCACTGTTTTGCTCTGTTCTGATTAATGGTATTGCTCTATTCAATATTCTGTTTTTATAAGTTCAGTATTTCCATTTTGCTGTACCTGATTGAAAGAACAACTATTGTAAAGAAAACAAGATATACTATTGTACGTATTACTGTTATCCTGGTACCCTGCTGTGACGTTCTATACCAATTTCACTACACTGTTTCAATTGGCTTTGTTCTGTCTTATTCTGCTGTATTTTACTACCTTCAAAATAAAATAATAATAATAATAATAATTTTTTAAAAAAGAGAAATAACAAAGTAACAAAATACTTCCAAAAACTCCCATCTCCCCCAAAGCTGATCCATGGGGAATGGATGAGGAGAAACTAAAAAAAAAAGCAACAGAATTATATAAGTTGATTAAAAAGTAAATAACAATGAAACAGATCAGTAAGGTACTGAGCAAGCTGAAATATGATGTAACTAAACAGATAATGGACTTAAAAAGCAAAAGGAGGAAAAGAAAGTGTTCTAAAGGATATAACTGCATGTATGTTTAAGTGTGTAGGATTGATAACCATGTTGCTGAGTTTTTGTTGGATTGTTTGAACAGAACTGTCACAGCTTCACTGTTTGAATGTCCACTTTGTATGCTTTAATTTTGTAACTTGAATAACTAAATCTAAGAAGACAATATGTAATTTATCAACTAGTGATTTCTTACTGTTTGTTGGTTTTAGAAATTCTGTACTGTTTCTACCCTTTTTTCTGTTTTTTTCTCTTTAAATAAAATTAAGGAAGAAGGGGAAAAAAACAATGTGCAGTGGGGCAGGCTTCTGAAACACAACATACTTTCACAACAGTAACTGCATTATGTGAGCTCTATGATAGGCTAATGGTTAAGGAACTAATGAAAAAGACTAGTATATAATTAATAATTTAAAGCACCTGTCAAAGTAGTGACTAATATCTACTAGATATTATCAACTTAGATAGTCCTGGCTTATAAAAAAATGGATACTTTCTGCTTTATATGATTTATACTTTTCATTACTCAAGGATGACCTTTTTTTCTAGATAGTCTTTGACCTACCACAAGCTTTAAATAAGAAAAGCTACAATTAGAGAATTATTTTAATGATCGATAAAAATGCACCTGGTAGATGTATTTGGGAGTTATAAATCAGTAAATTAGAGCTGCCATAGGAAAAAAATATCACTATAGAGTATTAAAAAGATTCATGCAAATCTTGTGAATTACTTCTTCTGCTAGATTTTATAGTGGTTAGCATGTCCTTTTTAAAATTAAGTTAGGGTCAATTATACATTACAAATGACCTGAAGAAACTAAAGAGAAATCAAAGGTAAATTATCAAGATGACTAGTGCAACAGAAGATGATTTATATTAAAAGCCAAAGGAATGAATGCTATTTTATAGATTCTTTTTAAAATAAAAAAAGAAGGGTCAAATTTATTATTGTCTTCAAGTAATGACAGAATCTTGAACAGTTTGTCACTATGGCAACAGAAGCCCAAAGCAGAAGAAATAGGCTTAAATTCTAACATAAAAGATTCTGGCTGGTCAAGTTGTAGTACCACGATAAGATAAAATATTAGAGTGGGGCTCCTGGGGAGGGTAGATTTAAAACTGCCTGTCCTGAATAGTTAAACAATACATTCACTTAAAAGCAAAGAGATGGGCAAGGCTGGCTCTCAAAACCCATTACTGAGTTACGATTCTAGCATTGTAGGCATTAACAATTTAAATTAATTGTTCATAAAACCTGATATAAGTGAGCAATGTGCATACCTCTGCCTGAAGCAGTTCTATCCTAAGTAATGTGAATCAAGACTCTTGTCTCAAAACATAACCTACAATTTAATGAATGTGATTTTTAAAAGCCACTTGACTTTAATTTATATAATTACTGAACTCACTAAGATTTTAAAAGCAGATAGAAATTCCAGGTGCTGAAAACAAGGGCAGATGCACTAGCTCTGTGTTACCCATATATTCTAAAAAGATAATTCAGAAAAACAAGGACAACAAAGCCACATGAAATCACTCCCTCAGCAAAATGGAAGGCAGAAAATGCCTAAACCCCAAGACAACTAGAAGTGAAAAGAAGGGACAAAAAGAAAGAAAATTAAAGACCAAGAACTACTTGAAGCATTAACAACAGAATACACCGCCATCTTAAACAAAGAAACAACAACAACAACAGAAAGATACTAATGTCAATGGTAGTTTAGCCTAAAACTTAAGGTTGGCTCATTATCAGGAAAATCATTAACATATGATCTTAATATATCAAAGGAAAGAAAGTTATGATTATCAATTGGGGGGGGGGGGGCAACCAGGGATTGAACTCACAACCTCACGCTTGCTAGGCAGGCAATTATGCCGCTGAGCTAAATCCCCGGCCTATGATTATCAATGTTAAAAAACATTTGATAATTTCCAAAAGTATGTCTAACAAAAATACATGAAAATAAAAACTGGTAAATACTTCAGTCCTAGAGCTAGCCTCTTAACCAATGAAGAAAGAGTAGAACATTTCCATCAAGAGAAGGAATAAGGCAAGAAATGCTATTATCTCTAATCCTAGTTAATACTGCATTTTGGAGGTACTTACCAGTGCAATTAGATAAAGCAAATGCATAGGAATGGTTAAAAAAAAGATAAATGATCACTCCTTATAAATGATATGCCACTATACCTGGAAAATGCTAGGTAAGTCAATAATAAAATGAATACAAACAATATTCAGTAAACTAGCAGGTACAAAATTAATGTGTAAGAAGTGATAGTCTTCATAAATAATAACCAGCTAGAAGACAAAAATGAAAGAGAAAAGTATTTACAATAGCAACAAGGGTTAGGAATAAACTTAGCCCATTTTCACCACCAGCCCCACGGCAGACATCTGTGTACACATTTCAGGAGCAGCCTGCACACACCCTAGGAGCCAGGGAGGGCAGAAATCACTGACTGCTGGTTCTGATCCAAGAGGTGCACATAAAAAGACAAGCCAGTTATGTTGCTGCGCCTGCCCGGTTGCAGTCCCCTGCATCCTCTGGCTGAAGCTACTTTCAAGGAATTTACAGGGCCAGTGCCATCCCTCCCACCTGTTTGTTTTACATGTTTTTCCACTTCTAGGAGCCAGCCATTAAAGACTAGAACATCCAGAAGCAGCTGCATATTTGTGGATAATCAGAAAATAGTTATGCATTTGCAGCAAAAGGTAAAGTCTTGGGAGATCTGAGAAGACCCTGTTAACACCTCAAGCTGAGCCTTGCCACAGAAGTAGCTTGCTATGATTAACACACACACACACACACACACACACACACACACACACATACATGCACACGCACACCAAAAATAATTTTTTAAAATAGTAGGAAAAAAAATCACAGCAAATACTGAGGAATGGAAATTATCAAGTCCAATGAGTAACAATTTTAAAAATGAAGAAAAGTAAACAGATCCAAGTGATCTGAGACATCATCAAGTCATCCAACTATACACTATAGGAACCAGCAAAGAGAGAGAGAAAGTACAGGGAGTACCAAAAAAATGATGCCTGAAAACTAACCAAATTTACTGAAAAGCATGAATGTAAACATGAACTATAAGAGGAGCTCAAAAAGATCTACACTACAACATAACATTAATCGAATTTTGAAAATCAAAGGCAAAGAATCTTCAAAGCAGCTAAAGAGAATCAATTTATCACATATAAGGTATATTCAATAACATTATCAGCAAATTTCTCATTAAAAAAGAAAAACTTTGGAGAAGCAGAGTAGAGCAATATATACTTGTAATTCCAGTTACGTGGAAGGTTGAGCAAGACAACCACAAGTTGAAGGCCATCCTGGGCAACTTAGTGATACCTTGTCTCAAAATTTATAAAGATACTGCAGATATATTTCAGTGATACACTGCTTACCTAGCATGTATGTGCCACTGGATTCACAGAACAAAACAACTTTGAAGGCCAGAAGGTAATGGACAGACATATTGTATTTAATACATACAAATAAATTGTCAATTGAAAATCCTGTATCTGGAAAAATTGGTTTCTTTTAAATTTTATTTTAAAAAGGTAAAATTAAACAGAACAAAACAGATCATAAGAAAACAACGTAAGAGTCACAGATTTCAAAGCAAGACAACCAGAGATCTTCACTGTCTATCACACTGTCTCGTTTTCTTCCAAATAGTTGTCCATTGTATGAATTCACATACAATGAATTCATACGAAACAAGGTAGTATAAAAGTGATCAGAACAGGACAATGAAGGCATTTTAGGTCTTCAAGACCAGACAATAGGGAAGTCAACAACGGCTGCTACAATGGCTCTCATTCTCTTCAAAATAGCTGTCCATACCTTCATGTATGTTGAAATTAAACAAAACAAAACAGACATAAATCACTCTGAATAAAGAATAATAATATTGCTGGATTTCACATCATGGTGCTACGGAATCAGCACTGGGTACCTTATTGTCTCTTTTTCTTCAAAGTAGCTGTCCATTTCATTGTGCATTATATAATCAATTCTCATAAACTATGCCTGCATGAGTCTCTTGAACTCTTGAAGATCATTATGTAAAATAACAACCCTAGTTATGCTCATACCACCTTGTTTTGAAGGACTATACTGTCAGTGTTCTGGGCTCTTTGCTGTTGTTGTTTATATGTCTTTTTCATTTCATGTTTTTCTAGGAATTTGTTTTGCTTTGTCTTGTTTTGTTTCGGTTTTCCCTCTAATACAGAAATAGGAAAAATTGTTTTTAAAAGTAAGAAAATTTATACATTGCAGATAAACACAGCTATCTACCAGATATATTTAAGGGCATTCAACAGAGTAAATGAAAGGACATTATACAGTAACTCAAATCCATATGAAAAAATACATAGCTCTGTAAAAATAGATGGGCAATTATAAAAGCTAATATTATTGTACCAACAATCTGTAACTCTTATTCTCTGTGTGATTTAAGATACTAATACACTAAAAATTAGCCTAAAAACTTATATTGTAACCTTGTTACCCCACATTTTGTTTTCTACATTATTTTAGAAAAAAATGCACTGAAAAACTTATTAATTTATGTTCTGAGGCACACAATACATAATAAAGATGTAATTTTGTGACACTGACAACAGAAAAGGGTGGAAGCTAAAGAGTTTTTGTATATCTTTGAAGTAAAGCTTGTATAAATTCAAGTTGGAGTCTTATAAACTCAAGATGTTAAATATAGCCTCCTTGATATCAAAAGGAAAATAGCTGTCAAATATACACAAAAGAAAGGAGCTTAGATTTTTCCCAACCCCTCCAAAACCCTAAAACAAGAAAAAAAAAAAAAAACTGAACACAAAAGATAGTAATGAAAGATAAAAAAGCTTTAAAGACAGAAAACAAATAGCAAAATGACAGAAGTCTCTCCTTATCAGTAATTACTTTAAATATAAACACATTAAGCTTGCTATTGGGGACCACAAATTCACAATGGTTAATTCTGCATACTTCCCTATGAGATAAAATGGAGGTTTGGGATATTGGTACCACCCACCTGAGATTTTCCACTGATTCTTCTAAGCATAAAATCATTTATGCCCACTTGAGTCATCCCAGGATTATACTCCAGGATAAGATCCTTCTTAGTGGTTCATCATCTACGCCACCTTGAGCCAGAGTCTTCCCCCAGTTGGAATCTTTCACTAGCCCCGCCTATCACTATATACACCTAATAAATAATAGGTAATAAATGGTCGCTGTGTTGGAGTCTGAGGAGGATCCATCAGGAGACACTGGCTTCCCAGCCATTTATGTCTTATTAAATTTCTGTTTTTTATTTTTCTCACCATACCCTTAAAACAGACAATCAGGACTCTCGACAGGGATCCCAATAACTTGCTAATCAACAAACCTGCAAAACGAAAATAAAGTAAAATAAAAAAAAAAATGCCTCAACACAGAAAATTAAAACCCACAGTAACTAAAAGTTTTTTCTCTAAGATTAGGAACAAGGGAAGGAAGCTTGGGTTCATAATTTCTAAGTAACATTCAATTGCAAGTTCCAGACAGAAACATAAAAGGCATCCAAATTGGAAGGATGGAAAATTACCTGTTTTCAGATGACATAATCTCATGTGAAGAAACCCCCCAAGATCACACACACATGCACATGCACACTGTTAAAACTAACAGATGAATTTTGCAAATGAACTGAAGTTAATAATCAAAAATCAGTAACATCTCCAAAAACAATAAAAACTTGAAAAAGGAAATTAAGAAAACAATGTCATTTACAACAGCATCAAAAAGAATAAAATTTCTCTGAATTAACCAGAGCTGAAGGATTTGTATACAAGCAATAAAACACTATTAAAAAGAAAAGACATTTAAAAAAACACATTGCAAATTCATAGAATGAAGATTTAATATTATTGAGCTGTCAATACTATTCAAAATGATCTACATAATCAATGCAAACCCTATCAAAAGCCCAATAACTATTTTCATACAAATACAAAAACTCATCCATTTTAAAATTCATATGGAATCACAATGGAACTGAAATAGCTTAAACAATCCTGAAGTACAATGAATATATGTAAGCTAAAGGACTCACACTTTCTGATTTCAAAATTTTACTACAAAGTCACAATAATCAAAACAGTGTGGTGCCAGCCAACATAAAGACATACAGACCAGTCCAGTGATATCAAACCTTTTAGAACTTTTAATGGTAACAGGCAGCTTGCTACAGGTTTGCCACCACTGAACTAGACCCTTTAACAGTGATGGTGAACCTTTTAGAGATGAGGGTGCAAACTGTAACCCAAAACCCATTTGTTTATGGCAAAGTACCAACACTGCAGTTAAACCTGAATAGGTTTTAGGTGTTTTTTTTTTGGGGGGGGGACACTCATAAACATTTTTGTTTTAAAATAAAAACAAATAACACACATGCCATATATTCAGCACTACTGGACTAAAGACTAGAGATCAACCCTCCCATTATAGTCAAGTGATTTCTGTAAAGGATACCAAGAGCATTCACTAGAAAAAAGGAATTCTTTTCAATAAATCATGCTTTGAAAACTGAACCTTTACCTACCAATACCAAATAAAAAATTTAACCCAAATGGATGAAGAACCTAAGTTATAACAGTTAAAACTATAAATCTCTTAAAATATGGGGGGAAAGAGTTATGACTGAATATGGCAATAATTTCTTGGATATGATGCCAAAAGAAAGAAAAGCAAAAGACAAATTAAACTTGCAAATTAGAAAATACACATCAAAAAATACTCATCAGCATTGAAAAGATATAAGAATGAGAAAAATACTTGCAAACCATATACAACCAATAAGGGATTCATATCTAGAACATATAAAGAACTCTTAAAACTCAGTAACAACAAAATCAGATTTAAAAATGGGCAGAGCATTTGAACAGATATTTCTCCAAGTGCATGGAAAGGTGCTCAATATCACTAGTTGTTAAAGAAGTTACAAATTAAGGTTATGGTGAGATCACAACACATACTATTAAGATGGTTAACATTAAGATAATCCAGAAAATAAGTGTTGGTGAGGCTATAGAGAAATTTTAGCACTTATGTCCTGTTGGTAGGAATATAAAATAATACAACTACCCTAGAAAACGTATGTATATTCCTCTAAAAATTAAAAATAAAATTTCCATATAATCCAACAACTCTACTTCTGGGTATATATCCAAAATAACAGAAAGCAAGGATGCTTGTACACCTATGTTCATGGCAGCATTATTCACGATAACTAAAATGTGGTATGACCATCCATGAATAATTGAGTGGATAAGTTAAATGAGATATACATTATTCAGAAATTCTAAATTATTATTAAATTATTCTATTAAATTATTCTACATTATCCAGGAGATTCTAAAATATACTACAAAATAGATGAACACTGAGGTTATCATGCTAAGTATATGCTGCAAAAGACAAATATAACATGATTCCATTCACATCAGGTACTGGCAGTACTGAAAATCATATAGGGAACAGAAAGGTAGTTGCCAAGAGTTGAGAGGCTAATGTAATGGCAAATTATTATCTAATGGATATGGAGTTTTCAGTTGTTTAAGACAAAAAGAGCTTCAGAGATCCAGAGGTGGACAGTAGTGATGGTTACACAACACTGAACTGCATCCAATGCCAGTGAATTATGTATCTTAAAAATGGTTCAGATGGTAAAATTCTATATGCATTTCAGCACCATAATTATGAACAAAATTAAATGAAATCACAATAAAATTACCAACAAATTTATGAGGCTTGACATTGATATTCAACAACATATGAAAAAACAAACACACAAAAATACCACAAAAACACAAAAAGACAAACTACAAGGGTGGAGAAAGATACATGGACATTAAAATATACTATAAAGCTCTATTATTAAAATGCTACAGCAGGGCTGCATGTTCCAGAAATATATCTGAGTTATATATAAGTTAAAAATGTAACAAAAGCATCATCATGAATCACTAGAATAAATAAAATTAGTTTTAATAAGTGTGGAACAATTGGTTAGCTGTTTAGAACAAAACCCATATCTCAGAGCCCAAAGAAATACCCATTTTAAATAGCTCAAAGATCTAAATATAAAAACAAAGCCATAGAGCCAGGGATTTATTTCAGTGGTTCAAGTGCATGCTTGGTAAGCACAAGGTTGTGAGTTCGATCCCCAGTACCAAAAAAAAAAAGCCATAGATGCATAAGATCATGGTTCCTCTTTAACTTCAGTGCAAGGAAACTACAACTTAGAATCTGGAAGCAATAATGATTCATAATTTTTGTTACATAATAAAATATTTTACATAACAATGAATATCATACAAGAAGTCAAACAAAAACTGGCACACAGGGAGAAAATATTTGTAACATATTTTTAAAATACAAAGAACATTTTAAAAGCAAGGGGAAAAGATAATAGAAATCAACAGACAGTTGACAATGACATGGACAAACCAAACATAACAGATAAAAATGTGGCCCTAAACATAGGAAATGTTATTCAATCTCATTTATAATAAGAGAAATGCAAATTAAACAATACTGAGATGCAAAGTGGAACAATATTCTTGGAAATAAATTTGATAATATCTAACAAAACTGTTTATAAATTTACCTTGTGACTAACATTCACTTCAGGAATTTACTCTTAAGATATACCTCCAACAATATGAAAATACATACAGATTTCAGCTTTGGTTGTAATCACAAAATACAGTATTGTAAACTAAACACTTGAATATAGAAGAGTATGTACACACAACACTGGTACTACATACAACAGCGTGCTATGCAGCTATAAAAAGAATGAGTTTACTCTCTATGAGCTGCTTGGTATTATGCTTAATGCAATTTTGATCACAGTGCTAAGAAAGAAGGGAAAACAAAATATATATGCATCTGCCATTTTGGGGGTGGGGAGAATAGGAAAGATAAATAAGAAACTAATTAGATTACCCACTGGGGATAAGATAATTAAGAAAAAATGAGAACAGGATAGGATCAAATAGATGCAGGAAATAGCATTTGTTGATGTATAATTTTTGTATTATTTTGTCCTTTATGTTCTGATGTTTCACATAGTGAAATCTGCTAACATCAACAAAAATGAGACACAGGCTCAGAAAGGGATAAAACATATATAAGTGAAGCTGTTTTATAAGTGAATAACAATCAAAGTGAACATTAGAAAATCCCAAAGTAATTTTGGGAAATCTTATGTAACTTTTAGATTGTATTTTAATTCACTTAAGTGTATTTTAATACACTCAAGGGCTAAAGACAAAAAGAATACACAGGTGTTACACAACAGCTAAGTTTTTCAGAGCTGTCAATTAGCTATTTGAAAACTGGTTTGAAGCTATTTGAAAGCTATTTGAAAACTGGTTTTTGTGTATTCTAATAGGACTAAGGAAGTAAGTAGAAAGCCAGAGTTCTCTTTATCAAAGGAGTCACAAATACAAAGAGAAGGCTTAATGAACTCTATGGTGTTGGGCTGGAATCACTAAACACATGATTGCTAAAATATATACATACAGAAAAATAAATTGATATAAATGTGTATTTGTGTATGCAAAAATACTTTTTCTTCAGTTCACTGAGAGGGCCTACAAGCAATGTCTTTCTAGTATCAATAAATATTCCTATAGCTGAGATTCTGTCTTCTGTATCATTCTCCAATAAAAAGGAACCAAAGCACCTTAGAGAAATGACTAGGGAGAGGCCAAGAACATCTTGTAACCCCAGCAAAGAAAGAGAACCTCAAAAAATGGTGGGACTGTGTCAAAAGGTCCTAGGAGTCAACTTGAAAGAGCTTCCAATGTCCAAATCTGAGACAACTTCAACAGCAACTTATAAAACAGTAAAACCTTGGATTGCAAGAAACTTATTCTGTGAGTATTCCACAAGGCCAGCAGATGCAGGTAATAAATTTTAATTTGATAACGATGTCTTGCAAGACAGGCAGTACGTGACATCAAACATCACATGATCACAACTCAGCCAATGGTTCCTTCCTCTCTCTCTCTCTCTCTCTCTCTCTCTCTGGGATTGTAGATGATCATCTCCCAACAGCAAGGGGTTATGGAGGAGATCGCATCGCAGAGGAGGAAGAGGAAAGGGCAGAGGAACCCTCCTTCAAATGAGATTAGGGAGATGCGTAAACTCTGGGAAACAGTGCAAAATTTTGTAGAAATGCACCACCCAAGTAGGCTGTAGTGGTGCAAATGATAAATCTTTTAAAGACAACGTGATGTCACATATCCACAAAATCCTCAAAAGGAGGAGAAAGCAATGGATAGGTTCCTTCCTAAAGCTGTACAAAAAGAATAAGATTCTACTGAGCCAACAGATAGCAGTGATTCCATTAATGATAGTTAACATCATCCTACACAATAACTCTCCTCTCTTGCATTCCTCACAACAGCCATGAAAGTTTTCCAAGATAAATGCAAGTTAAATTTATTGTCTTTATTATTTTATATTATATTACAGTACTATAATCATTTTTATACGAATATTTTTGGATTGTGCAATGAATCATTTGAGTTTCTATTATTTCTTATGGGAAAACTCACTTTGATATAACAAGTGATTTGTGTTACAGCACGCTTCCAGCATGAATTATGCTTGCAAACCAAGGTTTTACCATATTATAATGTATAGAAGAAAATAAGACTCTGTTAGTCCATATATGTAGAAATACAATATTTACAGGAGAAATGAAAGCTCTTCCATTCAGAATTCCAACCAATAAATGCAGAAGAATGATAAAGATAAATACGAAAATCACTATTTGACAAACACTGGAGCAACAATTGTTTTAGGAAAAAATTAACAGTGGACGCTAAACATTTCATGGAAGACCATTTGGTAAGAAAGTATGATGAAAACATTTACATAGTCTCCAAGTGTCATACTGGGAATCTTAACGTAGATTAAATATTAGAGAGGAAAAAGTAGTAATTTTATATTGGAAAAATCTGATGACATTTTAACCAAGCAATCAAGGTTAACATCACCAGCTAATGGGAAAATCATGAATTTCCTGATGTGAAGCACTGAGGACTATGTATGATGCTGTTTTTACTTTTGCTAAAAATACATAACATGAATTTATTCACAAGTGATGTACTATGAATTCAACCTAAGAAATATTTCATAAAGTAACTAATCAATACTCTTTAAAAGTGTTAATATGTATGTAAAATGTTAATACTTGTGGAATCAAGATAAAATATATGAGGATTTTCTGGGCTACATTCACATAATTGTTGTTACTTTGAAACTATTACAAAATCAAAAATCAATCTGTATAGATAACCTAATACTCTGAAGTTCCCTTCGGGCCAACTCCTCTGCCATCTGAGAAGCCCTCAGTTTCTCCTCGTGCTGATCCTTCTCAGATTGCCTCCAAATATCATGTTCCATTTTCATTTTCTCTAAATCTGCTAATCTGTTCTCAAGCTCCAGCCTAAAACAACAGGTAAGAAGTATGTTATCAGAATGACAATAAAGGCATGACAGTAAACTGTTTTCATGTGCAAGGAGATGTAACACCTACGGTAATAAAGTACTTACTTTTCATCTTGTAATACCACAAGCTTTTGATAACCTTCGTCCTTGGCAGCTTGCATTTTACGTATTAACTCACGATCTTTTTCTACTAAGAGCATTTTCTGGTGTTCAACAGCTGATTTGAGAATTTCATTGTCTGACTGTAGCCCTAGTATTTTTTAAGGAGAAAAAATGTGCTACATTCAATATTTTTAAGATGAAAAAATCACTACAGCAAGCCTTCTTCAGTAGATAAAACAAAAACTTTATAAAGTCTCTCGGCAAATGTATTCTCAAAGATTCTTAACTCAGTAATGAACTACTTAAAATAAGGCTAAAACACACTAAAACTCAGAGTTAATTTCTCTGCCATTATTTTAGCACATAATATACAAAAACTTTTTAAAGGCTTATATACATTTATTCGTGTCCATCTTGCTAGCTGGAAGGATCAACCTGGGTAACACCAAAGAAGTTTGCTTCCTTCACCTCACAGGGGTTCTGTGAACCACGCCCCAAGAGCACCATGACAAAACTAGCTGGCCACAAAGTAAGTAAAATCACCCAACACTTGATTGTAAACTTATCTAATGGTTTCCCAAATCTTCCTTGTGATGAAACCACAAATACCGTGCAGCTGGGATAACTAAAGCAAATTCGTGTTTAATTCAAAGTAGCACTGGATATGAAAGTCTCTAAGAACCTCTAAGAAACAATGTAAATTCTGAGGAATCTTGATGAGACAGCCTGAGACTAAGAAGGAGCTTTTACTGACTAAAATAAGCCTATATGGAAGTTTTCTCCAATAATCATATTTACATTTAAAAAGAAAAAAAATGAAGCCTGAAACACATTTCTCTTCCTTATTCTATGGAATTAAAATGCCCTAGGACTAGCAACCACATGCTTTAAATAGATTTAAGATTGTAAGCCCAGAAAGGATTCAATCCTATCCTTGTAAAATTCCATTTAATTACTTATCAAATAACTATTATTTAAACATAGAGTTGATTTTCTTACAAGAAAGATCACAGAATAAACAAAGCACAGAACACATAAGTATTCTATATGTACTCAAAGATTAAAATTCAGTTTCAACTAACAATGTAGAAATAAATATCCAGGTTGATTTATTTTAATAATGAGTTTATGCTTTAAAATAAAAAGCAAAGAAAATCAAATTACCATCCAGTTCACTTTGAATCTTATTTCTTTCTCTTTCTAGCTCACTCTTAGCTCTTGCTGCCTCCAGTTTGATGTCTGTTATTTCTAGCTTGTTTGAGTGTTTCAGCTCCTTTACCTGTTAATAATTAGAAATCGAAATTACTTTTGGTCATTTTCTTGCCATTCAGTACTTAGCCCAAAAAGGAAATGAGAAAGTATGTCATAAGGAGACACCAAGAACACACTTTTTCCACCTAGACTTCATCATATCTTAAGGCTTAACTACTTAAAAGGCTTATCTAAAATACAGTGGTCCATAGTTAGCACATCCTGGGGGGTAGGGCCTGCAAAGTGCTAAGAACAAAGAAAGCATGATAGGTAGGTAGGCAGAACAGCATATAAAAGGTTAAGTATACCATCACAGAACTTACAGGTAGAGCAGAGGAAGCCATGAAATTTATGCAGGAGTGGCAGGAAGTAAACTTAAGCAAATCAAAAGCACTGTTTATCCTCTTAGCTACTGAAGTTAGTACAATTAACTCGGTTACAGAAAGTTAACTCTAATTGCCAATCTGCTGGATTAAGAAGCTAAAGGTAAAGAAATCAATTAAGACACAGGAATTAATAAAGGGGGCAAATCCACACAGGCCTTTGGCAGGCACACCAATCAGAATCTGGAGAGCCAAGGAAACAGAACCCCGGGTACACCTGGGCACACAGACTTTTGGAGGGCAGAGTAATCAGCAAGACCAGCACCATGGAACTGTCTGAAGCAGCAGCCAGGAGCCAGGAGTTGGGTTCTGAAGGACTCTACCAACAGAACAACAGTCCCAGTCCCCATATCCAGAGGCCAAGATCAGCTCCACACCCAGCACATTTCTGGGATCTAACACGAACTGTAGACACGAGGTATTTTACTAGTTTTATTCTCTCTCGTTTGTTTGATTGATTATCTCTTTCCTGTCTGGTTGGATTATTGTCTTTTGTTTTGGAACTTTTTCCCCACCCCTTTCTCCTCTCCTTCTCTGGTCTATTTTCTCTCATTCTTCTCTTTTTTATTCTCTTCCTCTTTCTTTTTCTCACTGTTTAGGTTTTTTAACCTTTCTTGTTTGTTCTGTTGATTCTCTTTCCCTGTTTCAACTACTTCTTGAATTTAAACTTTCAAGTGAGTAAATTGTCTCTTCCCTTTCTGATTACTCATCCACATATTACCTCATTCTTTTCCTCCTGTGTCCTCCAAACTCAAAACTTGAGTGATCATTCTTTGACCTCCAGCCTTGACTGTACTGTACTTGACCTTATTCATCACTTTATCCTGTTCCCTACCCATCTTAATCTCAGCGCTCTCAGCACAAGGGTAAAATCACTGCACTACAGGGAAAAAACGCTGAATATAAGTACATGCTGTATGTTTGATTTTGTTATGTAATTTGAAGGTTTGCTCTTGTGGTTGGAGGTAGCAGGTTAATGGTTTACCATAGTTCATCAGCAGTTAAACAGATAATAAACTGTAAAACTACTGTTATGACTAACTATACTACTTTAGACAGGATGTCATACATGTTACAATCAGTTTTTCTCCCCTGTATGATAACACTGGATTGTATGAGGTCATAATCATCACCACAGCCCAGCACCAAAGGACTGGTTATTGAGCCAAATAACAACTTTGTATCCTTTACAAATTGGGAAAGTAGGATCTTGGGATAGCAATAAAGACCTGCCTACATCTAGAGGACATCCCTGAATAGATCTCCTAGGGAAGCAGCAAAACTAGTGATAAAGCTATCTATCATAAGAAATTGGCAAGCATCAACATAGAAAACAAAATAAAATAAAAAAATAAACATAGAAAATGACAAGACTGTAGACACAAAATGCAAGCCTAGACAACCAGCCCACATAAGACAAGTTATATCCTAGCCGTGGACCAGGATGGACCATATACTAGCCCACAGAACATGCCTACATAAATGCAAAGAAATTGAAATTACCCCATGCATATTATCTGACCACAGTGCAATGAAATTGGAAATTAATGGCAAAAGACATTGCAAAAAGTCCAAAAACATATGGAAATTAACATCCTTCTAAACAACAAATGGATCATAGACAAAATTAAGGAAGAAATTAAACAATATCTACAACTGCACAAAAACACAGATACAACATACCAGAACTTATCAGATGCAATGAAAGTACTACTAAGAGGGAAATTTATGGCAGTGAATTCTCACATCAGAAAAACAGAACAAGCACAAATAAATAACATAATGTTGCACCTCAAACTTTGCGAAAAAGATCAAGACAAGCCTCCCAGAGGAAGGAGGAAATTATAAAGATCAGAGCACAAATTACTGCAATGGAGGTTAAGAAAATAATACAAAGAAATAATGAGTCAAAGAGTTGGTTCTTTGACAGAATACAGTTGATAAACCCTTAGTCAACCTTATCAAAAAAAAAAAAAAAGGAAAGACTCAAATTCATGCATTGAGGAATAAAAAGGGCCAAAGCACTACAGATCTTGTAGAAATTATGAACACCACCAATACCTACTTTGAAAATCTTTACTCTCATAGAATGGAAAACACAGAAGAAATGGACAGATTCCTAGATATGTGTGTATTACCAAGGCTGAACCAAAAAGATATAAAATTTTAGAATAACCCAATACCAATTAATGATATTGAAAATGTAATTAAAAACTTACCAACAAAGAAAAGCCTAAGTCCTGATGGATTCACTGCTGAATTCTACAAGAAATTTAGAAAAGATTTAATGCCAATACTCTTCAGCACTTCAGTGAAATTGAAAGGGAAGTAATACTCCCTAACTTGTTCTTCGAAGCAAGTATTACCCTGATACAAAACCAGAGAAAGACCCAAACAAAAAAAGAGAACAACAGGTTAATCTCCCTAATGAACACTGCGGTGAAAATCCTCAATAAAATACTAGCAAACAGAACACAGCAAATTATCAAAAAGATTATACAACATAACCAAGTAGGATTCATGCCAGGAATGCAGGGATGGTTCAACATACACAAATCAATAAATGTAATACACTGTATCAAAACAGCCAAAGACAAAAATCACATGATCATCTCAATAGGTGCAGAAAATGCTCTTGACAAAGTTCAACACTCATTCATGATTTAAAAAAAAAAAAAAACTACAGAAAATTTGAATTTGGTAGTCTTTATCTCAATCTGATAAAAGCTTCTATGACAAACCAACAGCCAACATCATAGTAAATGGACAAAAAACTTTCACTCTAAAATCAGGAACAATACAGAGATGTCCACTGTCACCACATTTATTCAATATAGTTCTGGAAACATTAGCCAGAGCAATGAGACAAGAGAGAGAAATAAAAAGAGGATAGGAAAGGAAGAAGTTAAATTATTATTATTTGCAGATGACATGATATTCTACATAGAAGACCAAAAAACTACCAAAATTTCTAGATTTAATAACCAAATTAAGCAGTATAGTTGGATACAAAGTCAACACTAAAAAATTGATAGCATTCTTGTATACAAACAACAAACTCACTAAGAGAGACATTAAAGAAACTACACCCACCACAACGGCATCAAAAAAAAATTGAAATACTTAGGAATTGATCTAACAAAGAAAGTAAAAGCTCTAACCAATGAAAATTACAGTACTCTAAAAAAGGAAATTGAAAAGGATATCAGAAAATGGAAATATGTCCCTTGCTCATGGATAGGAAGAACCAATATTGTGAAAATGATCATACTCCCAAAATGTTATATTTAATGCAATCCTGATAAAAAATACCATTAGCACACATCACAAAATTAGAGAAAAGATTCCTAAAATTCATTTGGAAACAAAATAGACCTAGAATAACAAAAGCAATTTTGGGTGACAAAGGCAAGGCAGGAGGCATCACAATCCCTGACTTGATATTATACTACAAAGCTACTGTGACAAAATCAGCATGGTACTGGCAAAAAAAAACCAGACCTGAGGATCAGAGGAACAGATTAAAAGATGGAGACACAACTACAAACACTTAGTCACCTTATCTTTGACAAAGGGGCCAAACATGTCTGTCCACTGGAAGAAAGATAGCCTGTTTCATAAATGGTACTGGAAAAACTGGCTCTCTACATACCAAAGACTAAAACTAAACCCATGTCTATCACCATGCACTAACTAAAGTCAAAATGGATCAAGGATCTAAATATTAAGACTAAATCTAGTGGAAGAGAAAGTAGGTAGAAAACTCGAAGACATAGGTATAGGCAGAGAGTTCATGAACAAAACCTAAACTGCATAGGGAAGTACTTCAAAGAATCAACAACTGAGATCTCATCATATTAAGTAGCTTTTGCATATCAAAAGAAATCGCCAACAGAGTGAAGACAATCCACAGACTGAGAAAAAAGTTTAGCCAACTATCTCTCAGACAAAAAAAGTATCTATAGCATATAAAGAATTGAAAAGAATCAGACTCTCCCCAAATTCAAAGACCCAATCCAAAAATGGGCATCTGAGATGAATATACATTTCTCAGATGAAATACAAATGGCTAATAAATAACCAAAAAAATGTTCAGCATCACTGGTCATTCAAGAGATGCAAATTAAGACAACACTGAGATTCTACCTCATCCCAGAAGAATGGCTACCATCAAGAAATCAACCAAGAACAAATGCTAGAGGGGCTGGAAGGAAAAAGGAACCCTTTTCCACTGTGGGTAGAAGTGTAAATTGGTACAACCACTGCAGAAATCAGTGTGGAGATTCCTCAAAAAACTAGGATGGGAGGTCCCATTTGACCCAGCTATTCCCTTTGTGGGTATCTTCCCAAAAGAATTAAGAACATTATACCACAGCAATATACATGCACCCATGTTTATAGCAGCACAATTTGTAATAGCTAAATCTTGGAAATAAATGCCCATCAACCAAGGAATGGATAAAAAAGATGTGATATTTTATACAATGGAATACTACTAAGCTATTAAGAGGAATAAGTGAGACTTTTATAGGTAAATGAATGCAACTTGAGGCCATATACATAAGTAAAATAAATCAGACACATGTAAGAAGCTGAAGAAATAAAATCCAAAATATACAATAGATATTTTGAAATGAGAAGAAACTGTTCAAAATGAAAGAGAAACAGATGAGAGAAAGGAGAAAAGGGAAAAAGAAAAAAACTAATATATATACATATACACACACAAGATTGTTAAGACAATTATACTAATAATTTCTATTAGTTTGCTGAAAAGAAAGTTTTGTGTTTCTGTTGTGATCAGTTTTTCATGCCTTTATCTTGCAATATGAGCACCTACTTTGAAGATAACAACATCCCACATATTAACCATTATTATTCTGTCTTGTTTCAAAATTTTATATTTTTTATTGTTTTTTTCTCTTTAAAATAAAATTTAAAAAATAAAGGGGCAATAATCAATGGAATGTGGTGATTTTGTATGCAAATGTATGTGCATACCTGTGTGTGCATATGGGATGTAAAACAGGAGAAACACGTACACAGACTTACAGATTTCATATAGATGTATAAGGCATATAAATCTAATCATCCTTTCAGCCAAAATCTAATTCTCTTACATATTTTTCAATTTTTAACAATTTTTATTAGCACTGTACCTGTTTGCAGTCTGTAGTGATCACATTCACAGTGGGGCACTGGTGCAGGTTCGCAGTACACCTTACTTCTTTATTCATCCCCTTCCTCTCCCAGCCCCCCCCCCCGCTTCTTTCAGTAAACGTGAGTCATTTTTAACACTTTCTACACAGTTAATCCATCCACATCATTTTTAGGCTTCACCTAAATATTCCTTTTGAATGCTGAATAATCCTAGCTCATAAGTAGTTTTCCTTCATTCAACAAATATTTATTGACCCACTATTATGTACCAAGTACAATTTTATGAGCTAGGGATACAGCAGCAAGTAAGACAGCTTTGTCTCTCCAATCATCTGCATCACTAATATTTTCTTTAGTGTTTCTAAGATTACAGATGCTGATTCAAGGGTTTAACCAGTACAGATATCAAGGTTAGATAAACCTGTATTCTGATACATTATGTAGTCTACATATAAAACTATAGAATCTCTCTGGGAGGCTGAGGCAGGAAGATCGCAAGCTTGAGCCCAGCCCAAGCAACTTAGCAACTCTGAAATCCTGTCTCAAAATTTAAAAACATGAAATTAAATAATGGGCCTGGGTTCAATTCCCTGTGGCTCCTCTGAACATATATTTCTATGGTATCAGAGCAGAAAACTCCAAATACAAACAAGTCAAATATATAAATTTGAGATGGTAGGAAAAGGAGCATAAAAGTTAATTCAGTCAGTGCCGTAACAACTTTTGTTGGGAGATACAAATCAAGGAAAGGTCCCAGAGCCAGCAGGGACAAGGATAAGAAACAGAGATGTCTTACTGTAAGAAACACCATCTACAAAAAGTCCTGAAAATATGCAAGGGAAGGCCAAATAGAAAATCTATATCTAAAGAAAACAAACAAAGGGGCCAGGGATTTAGCTCAGCGGCATAAGCACCTGCCTGCCTGGCAAGCAGTACCAAAAACAAACAAGTATTGTGATGCCTTTATATTGCTAATCACAATAATATATCCTTTCAAATTAACTATACTATTTAATGACACAACATAAAATGACTACCTTTGCGTTTCTAAATCTCCATTTCTGAAGTTCTTTTCTGTAACAGTCTCATAACTGTAAGAAAAGCTAGGAAGTTATGTTTTTTTAATTTCTAAACTTTCTATAGTTTCTACTATATTTTAATTTTTATGGTCAATTTAAATTATAAGTGCTTTAATTTTGAAAAACTGAAGCTATAATGAAAATAATCAGTATGACAAATGTAACTGTGTGGTACAAAGCCAAGCAAGTCACTTGCCCACTCAGTGCTCAAATTTTACATATTAGTGGGCCTTAACTTTTTCTCTAGTGCCATATTTCTATAACCCTAAAATAATGAATGTACTAACAGTAATCGTTAACATCCTAAAATATATACTAGAAGGAAATGTATTATGTATTAAAATAACATGAAACCTTATTCTATCTGTCAGTAATGACAAATAGTAATGCTTTTGAATGAATAATCTGAACCATATCCCAAATAGCAATAATAAAGTTTCTTTCTGGTTCCAGATACCAACGTTCTTAATCATGTTTGTGATCAGGACCCCAAAATCCTAGGAAAACTAGGAGGAACCTTTTGTTTAAAAAAATGCACAAAGTTAAAATGTTGCATAAAATTTCAAGAGCTCCCTGGTCTTCTGAACTTCCTGAGGGTCAAGCCACACAGTTTTTCAAAAAATGTTTTTTCATGCAGAGCCTGGCCCTGACATTGTGAATTTGCTTTATGTTTCTGATACACAAGACAATTATTCAGCTACTATTAATAATAAAGTAAATGTCAAAAATGGGGTTTATAATTTGTTACCTACAAAAAATATATAAGAGGGCTGGGCATTGTGGTATACTCCTGTAATCCCAGCACTCCAGAGGCTGAGGCAGGAGGATAGCCTCAAGATTGAGGCCAGCCTGGGCCAATGAGTAAACTCAAGGCCAGCCGAATGACACAGGCTGTCTCAAATAGATAGATAACATTTTATACACACACACACACACACACACACACACACTGACATACACACTTAAGAAAACAATGCATATAACATAGAAATATTGTTGGAAAAAAAATATTGCACAAGCAGCTCTGGATGCAAATTCTCAAGAGATAGTAATTAAGTTCTGATCACTTTCAAAGTTCTGAAGTCGTATGACCTCTTTTACTTAACTAACTAGCATAACAGTATGGGATGGCTTTCTTAAAACAATCTTATTTGGCTTCTAAAGATCAACCACTTCAAGAGGTAACTAAAACAATTCACCTCATTGAATATGAAATATCTTTAAGGGCACTGTTTTCAGGTCATCTATGCCAGAACCTTTCAATCCAAGACACTGATACATAACTTTCTTCTAAAACCTAAGGAACACTTACAAATCTGAATAACTTGACAAACACACCCCAGGTGTTCCTCTGCATTGTAAACAACCATTTGCTAAGAAGGGCAAAATGTTGATGAAAATTTCAAATTGCAAAGAAAACTGTGACAGTCCTGTTTGAAATATTATTTTTAAATTTATCCTTTCATGAAATCTTTTTACATATACAATTTGCACTGAAACTTGCTTTGTCTAAAGTTGAAAGATGTATTTAATACTCCATTTATATGCAAACTCATGCAAATGTGCCTTTAAAAAGACGAGCAATTCTTAGCTGTGTTAATAAACAAGGACAGAGAAATAAGTAATACTATACTAAACTGCTAAGCTGCAAAGTAGCAGAAATCATCTGTCCTCTAACAGGGGAAGAACAATAGAGAAGGTTATCTGTACAGCATAAGGAAGAGGAATAAAGGCCCACACACTGGTAAACGAGGGAGTGCATATAAAATGTGCTACAAGAAAAGTGACCCCAAAGAGAAGCCACCAAAGTAGTCCAGCACAGTGAATCCAATTACTGCAGTAGTTCAGTCTGGCTATGTAGGCCCAGAACAACGTGCTACAAACACTAGGGATTTACTGTTTTATAAAACTGTAAGTAATGCATGCAGGAACTAAAAGAAAAACATGACAGAACTCCCTCTACACTGAATTTACTTCTGTGTGTTTTACATCTATTTTTTGTACACTATTTCTGTAGATAATCAAAAGTGTATCTGTTGAATGTATAGTCTTCTTATAGCTAATCAGTAGGCAAATTATTTACTTATTTTCTAGTAGGATTTACGCAATCATAGTAGTCTGGAAGAATCCTCAGGGATTAGCAAAACAGTGTTCCATTTCACCTACGTGAGAACTCGATCCCAGGTACATGAATGGGTTCCTGGATGTTAAGTAACTTGCCCAAGGTGACACACAGTTATTGGAAAAGAGAGACAAAACCAGTCAATGGGCTCAAAAGCCTGAGTTCTCTATGTCATTTTCTTACCTAAGGATATCACCAGTATATAATCATTGCCAATATTTTATTTGCCACACCTTATTGTGTTGAATACCATTCTTAAACTTATACCACTATAAGAAATAACTATTAGCTCCATTTAAAAGTTCAGCCAGGGTTGGAGATGTAGCTTTGTGCTAAGCCCACCATGCACAAGACTCCAGGTTCAACGATCTCCAGAACCACAAAAAAAATTAAGCAAAATAGAAGTTATAATAGTAGTACGTGAAATACACGAGTTAGGATTCAAAACTTCATATTTATCTGATTCAAAACCATAAACTTTTCAACTGTTGTTCATTGCATGCTCTAAAATGATAGTTTATAATTTCTAAATATATCTGAATTTCAACTTATAAACTAAAAAACTATACCTGAAGTTAAAATATTTTAACAACTTGGGTTGGATACAGCACAACTGGATACAGTGTTTGTTTAGAATGCACAAGTTTCTGGGCTCAAAAAATAAAATACACTACAAAAAATAAAAACATTTTAACAATTAAAAATCATGCATGCCTAATTTTCACTGTGCCTCTTAGGATTAGGCATGTCTATTGAATTAAATGAAACACTAGTGAAAGAAAACCACTGCCAAATGGAAAATTAAGAGTCATTAGACACATAATGTGTGTCTTGCCATGCAAAAAACTGGATAGATCAACTCCCAAGGGTGGCATCCAATATATCTAAAATCCAATTCTGTCACCACTCTTAAAGTTAGATTTACATCAATAAAGTGTATTAACAGTAATTTACAAAATCAGAATGACAGTTTAATTATAAGAAAAAAATTATAATGTAACTACAAAATTTCAGTCTGAAGGACTAGCACATTCTCTCCCTGCAGACAAAATTATATGGCAAGTCAAATAACAGTCAGAAGGTGTTTGATGCTTACAACAATGACAATAAGATGAATGGATGTCTCCATGGCCATTCAGGTTAACAGGTTAAAAGAGACTGGCTTATTCATTTCCCCAATAAAAATAGTACTTTCAGTGGCCAAAATACCAGGAGAATAGCTCTGCTGAGTAATCCTCCTCCCCTCAGTCATACATACTGCCCCTTAGTCTTCCCAAGGAAATCCTGGGCAAAGGAATTGATAATAACTATTTTATGACTTTGTTAAATGTATACATTTCTACGATGGTACAATGAATGTACTTTGCGCTAAGAGCCATCTTGTTTTTTAAGGTTATTTTTACACTGCCCTCATAGAAAACAATGATTTCACTGACTCAGAAACCAATGTTATTTATAAGTTCTTAGTCCTGCCCTAAGACCTAGATAGTTAATATTTTAGTGATTATTTGTTAGTTCTTAGACTAACTGCTTTATA
Source organism: Hydrochoerus hydrochaeris (assembly GCA_004027455.1). Classification (NCBI taxonomy): domain Eukaryota; kingdom Metazoa; phylum Chordata; class Mammalia; order Rodentia; family Hydrochaeridae; genus Hydrochoerus; species Hydrochoerus hydrochaeris. The sequence continues at coordinate 7,825 of PVLA01007353.1, read as the reverse complement.
TCTCTTTTAAGTGCTTTATACTTTTTTTTAACTATGGCCACAACTCTTTATGGTAGGCATTAGTTTCATGATATAGGAGAAAACACTAAAATCTCAAAGAGAAAGTCACCCCAAAGTCACACAGCTATTGAAGAGAAAAAGTAGAATTTGAATCCAGCTGGACTCCAGAGACGATGCTCCATAAAATACTTTTCTCGTTGCTAGTTCTGGTTCCTAATACTTATTGCATTTGAAGGTCAAAAAATAAAGAAGCTTCTGAGAAAAACTATGTTGTTATTCTCTTGTTTTGCTACAAAATTTTGTTTTATTTTTTCATTAAAAAAGACTTTTGGAGTAGTATTCAAACTACTACATTATATCTTATAGATAAAATAAATGCAAGGCAAGCTGCTAATATTAATTCATTCACTGCAGAAAAGTTTTCTGAGTATCTACTATGTGCCAGCACTGCCCTCAGCAGTGACGAAAACAATGTCTCTGCTCTCTTGGAGCTGACACATAGTTGAAGGGGAAGGTGGCAGAAAAGAGATTTTTAAGAAACAAGTAAATATAGCACCTCCTTGGCAACCAAGGTCCTGAGTTCAATTCCTGGTACAAAAAATATAAACAAATGCTATTAAGAGATATGGGGAGGAGCAGGTTAGGAAGGTAAAATGTAAGGCAGAAGAGGAGGAAAGCGAGTGTTGTTTTACCAAGTGACGCCACAACCTTTCACAGCTGAGTGACATTTTAAGAAGGTAAAGAAGCAAGCTAGGTAGGTAGTGAAGGAAGGCCATGGCAGGCACGCCAGACAAGGGCCCAGAGGTAGAAAGGTGGAGGAAAAGGCCAACAAGGCAGGAGCAAGGTACACAGAAAGGAAACCGGAGGCGATAGCTGTGCAAAGACTGCGGGTGCCAGATCACACAGAGCTCTGGACGGGTAGAGAACCAAAGGATCAGTTACAAAGCTATTATGAAAACTGAACCTACAGAGATCATGGGTTGTACTAGGACTATCACAGCGGAGGCTATAAGAACTGGTCGCTTTATGCATGCATCAGGAAGGCAGAATGACCGGATCAGATTTCAATACAGAGAACTAACTGAACACACCGTCACTGTACAGTGTCTAGCTTTCCAAAGAATGAAGCAGAAATACAACATGAGTTACACTGCTGGACAACGCTTTTTATTTCCTGAAAAATAGAATGATTTTATAAAACAAGACTTCAGTAGGCACGACTCAACTATTCAAATTTCCATATCATCATACAGAATCAAGCTTCCTAAAGAATGAAACAGATGCAAAAGACAACTTACTGTACTGGTCAGCGTGCTTATTTCTTGGTCAGCTTTATGCAATTTACTGATTAGGGACATATTTTGTTCATTGCTTGATTGCAGCTCTTTTTCCAGGTGTTCAGCCTGCAACTTGACCGATTGTTTTTCAGCCTTTTATTAAAACAAAATATTTTAAAATTTGTTCATAATTTTTCACAGTATATCAAAGTAAAATAAGCATTGTTTAAAACTCATATGTAGCCATATAAAAAAGAATTCAAAACTCTAAAAACATTAACATGTACCAAAGCAACAAGAATTTTCTCAAAGCAACTGGTCAACTTCAAATGAAAGATAACTGCCCCATGGGGGCTGGGGCATAGCCCAGTGGTAAAGCCTCCCTGTCTAACATATAGGAGACCCTAATTCAATCCCCAGTACCCAAAACAAAACACAAAACACACAATGCGTGTCCCAGTAAATATGCAACAAAGATATCTGGGCAAACAACATATCAATAGCCACCAACAAAATAAACCTCACAGATTTCTTTCATGAGAGAGCACTTGTGCCACTCATTTGACCTTCTTTACTCTGAATGCTGATATGATTCAACTGCACATGGGATAGGGGGTTCTAGTTCATAGCAGCTATGAAAAAGCACATTAGAAGACAAACAGCAGAAGACTCACTGATGTAAGAAGTGAAAACTGAAATTTCAAAATCAATGGAGATTTCTTTTAAAAGAAGAGGTAAGATAAGAATTTAAAATTCTCCACTAAGGTGGAACCTTTTTGTTGTTGTTAGTTTATTTGTTTGTTTTTTGAGACAGGATCTCCCTAGGTGGTTTCAGGCTGGCCTTGAATTCACCATGTAGCCAAGGCTGGCCTTAAACTCACAGTGATCCTCCTGCCTCAGCCTCTCAAGTGCTGGGAGTATGGCATGCATCACCACTCCCAGCCACATAATTAAGATTCTTAATAAAGTCTGTAAATTGTCAAAAATTTTCCTTTCAGTCATACTCAAAACACCCTCATTACAGTGAGAAAACAAAAAACCTTTTAAAAATACTTCTCAAAATAAAAAATTTTAGTATTTAAAGAATAAACTAGTACTTTAACATTTCACTTCTTATTTGTGTTAAATATAGTAAGAATTGTATTCAACAAATAATTCAGAGGGGAAAAAAGCTATTTTCTTCACATATAGAATTATATTCTCTGGGCATAATGATAGCCAAAAAAACTGAAGAAAGAAATATTTGCTGTCATGTACTATTTTCATCTGACAAATGATAAAATTAAATAGAAGGTCTTGTGAAAATGTCATAAATGAACCATCTATTTTTGTTATCATTCAGCTTGCCTTGAAAATAGTCACTCCAGATAAATTCAATGAAAAGTTTCACAGGGACCAGGGATATAGCTGAGTGGAATAAGCACCTAAATTCCATTCCCCAAAAAAAGTTTCATAATGAGACAATATATCACTCACTCTGTCACTGTGTAAATACATTAACAACAGAAGAATGGCCATGTAAACAATCTCATTCTCAACTGTCTCACGTCTAAGGTCCAATGATATTGACTACTTTCATTAAGAAAACCAGCAAATAGTGACACAATTTTCACATAAAAAAATTTATAAAGTGACTTCTCTTCAAAACACATCAATGTACTCCTGTGCCAGCTTGCTGGTTGGAGAAAATACCACCATTTTGGATTTGGATATTGGATTTTAATTACAAACTAGAAACACTTACTAAATCATTTTCTTCTAACTCAACTCATTTCATGACTATTCAGAAGGATTTAAAAAAACTTTGAGTTTTACAAAATAAATCAAAACATTAAATTGGTTTATTTGCTACCTGTTAGGCACATAATGTAGGAAAAGTAACTGTGTCTGAGTAAGACGGAAAGTGAGAGTTTTCAGAAGGCAACTTCTCCAGAAGTAAGAATTTGGCTCTGCTAACAATTAACTTTCTCTAACCAACTCTGAAATAATTCTGTAAACATTTACTGTACGCAGTGGTAGCTACATTGAACTTTATTATTCTGGCAAAAAGCTATCATAATATATGTTAAATATGGTATTTCTGTTCAAATAGGACTTATCATCTTAATATTTCAAATACCAGTGTAAGGAATTTATAATGTCAAAAGAAACTTTTCTTTTTTTTGGCTTGACATGACTATGACTTTAGTCTTCAGAGATTCAAATACATTTGGGGGGATTTTACATATTCTGTGGCATTACAAGAGTTAAGTCACTTCAGGTAGGTGACTTGGTTCACACAGAATAAACAGAGTAGCATAACTACTGTTTATGAACCAGTGGCTTTCTTCTTTATGGAAAGAATACAACTGGGATTCTACAAATGCGTCAGCATTAGACTGGTAAGCATAGACTCATGCTCTAAAAATCAAAGCCTTGTCAACTGCACTTTTAAAAACTATGCCCTGTTCTTCCGGGAAGCAATTAAAACCTCACCTCCAGGGATCTGACTGTAGCCTGCATCTCAGCCAACTGCCGCACCTGTATTCTTTGGACATTTTCTACCTGAGCACCAGAATTCTCTTTTTCAGCCCTTAATTCTGCTACTTCAGTCTCTAAGCCTTTTAATTTCTGGCTCAAATGGGCTTTTTCTTGAAGAAGTTGCTCTACTCGTTTCATATGTCTTGTGGGATCAACGGAGAGCAGCCGGTTATGTAGTTCTTCTTTATCTTTCTCCAGTCTTGCAACCTAATAATTTGAAAGAAAGCACACAGCCTCAAATTATTGAATTTTCAGTCATGAACATGCTTTGCGAGTCAGTAAATTAAAATTAAAAATGGGACAATACAAATGCTTAGGTGGTGAAATGAAACAAAAAAGAAAAAAATATAAAATGTCACGTTCTTCATTCTACACTCAGCATGACTCAAATTTGAGGGCAAGAACTTTGCCCTACATCACGCCCCGCCCCACTGTGTCTAGCACAGTGTTTAATCAGTTGCTGACTAAAATTCAAAATTATAAATAATACCATAAAAGCAATTATTGAACATACAGTAAGCATTTTAAAATTCATCAGAACATGATAGGAATTCATATAATATGACCAGTTACTGACTACGCCTGAGCTTTTCCACATATGAAAGTAATTACTGGGCTGTCTATACTGAGAAAATTATCTATTTTAAGGCAACTAATTCACATAAAAGCTGCTTTCTATGTGAATAAATACAAATGTGATCAGTGAAAGTTTTTAAATGCTAGCCGAGTTTGTTAACATCCTAGTTGTAATGGTGGCCTATTTCTTAGATCCATTACTCTAGGGTGTATGTTTAAGTCCCTGGGGAACTTGTAGGGCCGATACCAATACCAATCATGACAACTACCACTGCCAGATCCCACAGGCTTCTAAATTGGCTTCCTAACGTGAAAGCTCTTCAGAGGTTCCTTGTCTCTGGAGATGACGGAGGAGGGCAGAGCAATCAGGATAGAACTCATTTTTTCCATTTTGTGATTTCCCCAACTATTTCTCTCCTGCTGCCACTACCTCACCACAACTCCCTGTTACCTACTGTCAGTTCCTTGTTTTGTTTTGTTCTGTTCCGTTTTGCTGGCACTGTTGGGGATCAAGTCCAGGGCTTTGCGAATGCTAGCCCAGAGTTCCACCACTGAGTTACACACCCAACTCACATCAGCTCTTCTTTTAGTCTCTTTGTACATTTAGAATCACCTTAAGTAGAGGATTCGGCAGTTTAAAAGAAAATTGGGAACCGCCACTCTAATCAAGACCAGGGGCTGCTGTGAACCAGAACTCCTAAGGCTCAAAGTCAAAGGATTCTAAAGGAAGTGATCCAAGAGACCACTGACTGCTTCACAAAGCTACCAGTCAGTTTAAAAATCATGAGCTCTCTACCCCAGCATAGGATGTTTTCCTAATTTGCAAAAAGGGAGACTGAACTGGATGCACTCTAAGATCCTTTCTGGTCTCACTATGTAGAGACTCCAAGTTTCACTTTGGACGTGTAACATTAAAGATGTCAGCAAGTACAGGCAGAGCTATCTAGCAGGCAAATATATTTCTCCAGAACACAAAATTTATCCTTGAAGGCACCTATAGCATTTGGAGGAAATTCCTCAAAAGCCCAACTAAAGGCTGGCATTGCTGCTTGGTGGTAAGGTGCTTGCTGCCATGTGTGAGGACCTAGGCTTGATCCCTGGCACCACGGGGTATGAGGAAGGCCAGCTAATCAATGTCGTCTGGCTCCTATCTGTCTTCCCATGCTTTTCAGGTAATCACTACTCTTGGATTTGGTCCCTTGGCTACCTTTTTCCTCCAGCTAGCTGTGTGACTGTGCAAATCACACATTTCACCTTGCCTCATTTTCAATGAAGGGTTTACTCTGGATGACCTTTAAGATACTGTTCAGCTTTTGAATAAGGTAACTCAAGAAGTGCTGGGCTTGAACCTGCCACCTTGTGCATACTAGGCTTGCACTCTACTACTAAACTACCACCCTAAGGCCTTGTTATTAGTTTTAATGCAGTTTTATTAGAGGTGCAGTCAATGCATAACTAAAGTTCAGAACAGGATGATCTTAACTGAGTACTTATCCTGGATCAAGTGCTACGCTAAGTGCTCTGCATCAATAGTAACACTAATTTCTCTTGTAGTCCCCCTTATACATATAAGATCACAAGCTAAAGTGCTTGACTAAGCATGCTGCCTGTGGTTCTGCTTTCTCCACAAGCTTTGCAGAGTATCTGTGCAATAGCTGAAGCTGTTAAGACTGGATAAGGGCGAACCAATGGCAGTCAGGATAAGTCTCCACATTTATGATTCTTAAACCAGAATTCACATCAGATCATTTCAACCAAAACTGACGATCACTGTTTTCTAACTTTTATATTCATTTATTCATTCACACAATAAATATTTACTGAATACTTACTAAGTGGCCCAACCTGTTTTAGTTAGTAAGAGTCCAACCCAGCAGACATCAAGCACAAAGCCCTGCAGCAGAAGAGCCTATTACATTCAGTCACTGCCACAACAATGCTCCTGTCTCATTCATCTGGGCCCAGATCTTGGACACCTCTCAGCGCTTTCCTTCTCCTCCACTCTTAATCAGATTCATGTGCCATTTTCTTTGATGTCCTCCATTTGTTCTGCTTTCAATTCTTCCTCGAAATTTCCACAGGTGTTTCTCTGAACTTCTCACCTATGACGTTTCTCCAAATCTGCCTGTACTGCAGTTACCTCCATATTTACTTTATTCTCTTTTAGAACAGAAACTTGACAGGCAAAACAATATATTAACCAATTTTACTTTTCCAAAGGTGATGTAGAAGAAACGTATAGAAATAGATCAGGGATTAAAAAGCACCGTTGATTTTCTTTTCAGAGAATGAATGCCCTACCCGCATTCCCGGAAGCACACAGAGTGAAAGGCAGGGTGTCTAACTGTTCCACCGGTCTTTGTTTTTTATCACCCTTATGATGTAGCACAGAGAACGGGTAAGTGAACAGTCTCTAGAATCAAACTTTCCTTTTCTTTCAGTATTTTAAAGATACAGCTGTACTCTAGTTTGTATTATTTCCAAAAAGAAGTATGCTACCATCCTCTTTGTTCTTCCATATGAAATATCTTTTTCTCTCCCTGTGGTTATTTTTCTTTCAATTAAACCTTTTCTTTCCATATGGTAGATTCCGATGCTAGAAACTGTTGCAAGGACAAACGCTGAGACCTGTGCACCTCTGCCCCTTTTCCTACAAAGCTAACATCCCTCTTCTTCGGTTTTCTAGAAGATACTACATAGAATTGGCCTTTTTTTTTTTATTTAAAGAGGAAAAAAAAAAGCATGTAAAGGGTAGAGATAATACAGAATTTCAGAAAAAAAGATAAACAATAAGAAATCACTAGTTGACGAATTACATATTGTCCTCTTAGAAAAAGTTGTTCAAGTTACAAAATTAAAGCATACAAAGTAGATATTCAAACAGTGAGAGTGTAAACAGCTACGCATACACGAGTCTCTACATATATTTCTATTCTTTCTGTATTAGAGGGAAAAACAAAACTTAGCAAGAAAAAACAAAACAAATTCCTATAAAAACATGGAACCAAAAAGTCGTATAAAACCACAGTACAAGGTGATCTGCAATGATTGCTGTGTTGTTTCTTATTATCTTCAATAGAATTGCCTATATCATCAGGCATACTTGAATATAGCAGTATAATTGAATATAGCAAACATAACAATATTAGTAAAAACAAAACATTGTAGACAGTATAAAACTTCAAAGGCAGATAATAATTAAACCAGAGTGGATATTCTAGTGAATCTTGTCATCTTAAGTGCAGTTGCCTATACTCTCAGACTTGATACTATCAATCATAACAGCTTTGAATAAAATCTATCAATACAAAAGAGCAATCCAACAAAGCAGATTCAATTACAATCAGTCATGGTAAAACAGTGTAGGTTTTACAGAGCTTTAGATTGACTTACTAGGAAATTAAGGATGATTACCATACTATATCCTGTTATTTTCGGGATTACTGTTTGTA